>OMNN01083470.1:0-12004 GCA_900302755.1 Chromis chromis | reverse complement strand
TTTATATGTAGCCTAAATAGCCTAATGTAGGGCCTTAACCCTAAAATTTAAATTAGTCAGGTACATTTCTACAATATATATTATTTTAAATAATATATAATCATAATAAATAATACTGTAGGTAGAGGTTTAACCTTAGCAGCAACCTCATTTCTCTGTTTGGCTCAACAGTTGCTGTTGAAAATTAACCTTGTAAAGAACTTGACTTGATTATTTAGGGTCACATTCAAAGAAAGAAAGTTAATATTAAAAAAACAATTAGTTGTTTTGTTTTTTTACTTACACAAGTTAGCTGATCTTGCTAACGATATCCATCTCTTATTTTGAAAGGGCGGTGTACACAATCACGTAGAAGCTAATAACAGCAAAATACAACAAGTTGAGGTTAATTTAAATTTAAATATTTTGTGGGTTACCCCTTGAGTTATTTTAAATTCTGAAGCTCTTCTTAATGTACAAATATGTTAAAATCCTACTGTTTTCACGGTGCTAGCTTAAAACCTCTCACGTAATTAGCGACATCTCTACACAGGTGCTGCTGATCAGTTGGGAGGAACCAAATGGCCTAAACACAGAGGGGGGGTCTGTGCGTAACTTTCAGATGTGAATATGAATATAAACTTACAGAAAAGCGCGTTTGGTTCCTTAAATGTTATTTTAAAATGATAATTAAAAACAGCAAAAGTGAAAATAGAGCGTAGCAATTTTCTAAAGCCATCTAGTCTGATAAACCTGTCTGTGAGGAACCACCCGCCAAGATGAGCATGTTGGTTACGCCCAAATTCAATGTAATGGTCAGATTTTATGCTAATGGTAATGAATCCGTCTAATAAATGTGTAACATATCTATTAATTTGTCTATTTTCCAAAACTTGGACAGTACATGTACATGTTGTGTTGTGTTGTGGCTTTTGCTGTTGCATTGACCCTTCTGGGCCACCATAGTTTCTTCCTTGTAGACCCAGGATTATTGGGTTTATTGATCTGCTCTGTAATCCCCACCCATCCTCCTCACAAATTCAAATTTAACTCTTCTGTGTGTATTTTTATTCCTCAATGAGACATTATTCAACATGAACTCACTGTTTTCTCATGAGATTAATAAAAAAAGAGAGACTAAAGAGTTGTAAAGGAGACTGAATGGGCAGTTTTCACATGACAACAGCCCTGTATGGGTGTACAGGACTGTGTTGGTACAACGTGTAAATACGTACGACTGTATATGTTCCATTTGGACTGCAGCACTGCGTCAGACACCTCTTGTCCTCACTATAGCTGCAGTCACCATCAGCACATTTCCAGCTTGTGTAAACACAATAAAGAGCAGGGGTCGCCTTCGGGTCACATGCACTGTCTGTGGCTTTCATAGCTGCTCTATGAAAGTTTGATTCTGATTGAGACAAAAGCTAGTTGACACAAGTACTGGCACAGACACAAGGGGTGGAAAAGGAAAAACTAAAGCAGTTATTTCAGTCGCTCGGATGTCAAAGTGCTGGACTGGTGAGTTGTTGATTGATCGCTCTACATTTGCTGATAGGAGGGGAGGTTCAGTTTGGGAAGCGATGTCGCAACGTCAGTCTTTCATGGAGGCTGTGGCGTTTGAGCGCGTGAGGGGTTTTGTTCTTGAAATATCAGTCATTTGTGGTGAGTTTTGAAGCTGTGACTTCATGCAGTGTTTTTATTTATTCTGAGCTCTGTAGAACTGAGATTTGAGCGGTTGTGGTAAATACTGGAAATGACAGCTGTGTTCAACAAAGTCAGCAGAGTTTTGCACACTACATGTCTCAGCTGGTTGTTATTTTTACAGTCTGTGCACATGCAATGCTTCGTCTTTAAAATATGTTATATAAATGATCTCATAGGAATTAAGTACATAAATGATTATCTGCCTGGTCTTCTCATGTTTTATGGTACATGCCAATACCTGTGTGTTGTCGTCCCACGCAGAGAGGGAGGTCGCTGTGCAGAGATGGCTATGGTATGCCTGACAGACTTTGAGGAGTACGCTAAGGAGCATCTCTCAAAGGCCACCTGGGATTATTATGCAGCCGGAGCGGACGAATGCTGCACCAGGGACGACAATCTGCTGGCTTACAAAAGGTATGCTGGAAAAAATACAGAATAACGGTGTTCTGGTAGTTATAAATTCAGATTTTTGAATATGATATTGTACAAACATGTCACATAATCTGCAGTGGGAAATACTACAATTCTACAGTTTCATTTAGCAGATGCTTTTATCCAAAGCAACGTACATAGGTAGGTAGGCAGGGCAGTATTAAGGACCTTGCCTAAGGGTCCTCACTGGATACCTGCACCCTGACTGGGATTTGAACCACTGATCTCCCATGCCAAGGTCTGGGGTGTTAGCCACTGAGCTATCCAGCAGCAATAGAAGGTTTACCTACACATTTAAGGACGTCACATAAACCAACGTTAAGTGTTTAATTGATGCGCTGTTAGTTAGAAATATATTTTTTTAAATATTGTATTGCACAAATATGTTGTCTATTTACCCAGACATACACATGCACAAACATTAACTGATTCATTAGTGCTTTTTTTTATATTACAATGCACAAATGTGTTTGTATATCTACAGAAAGCACAGATAATAGACAGCGTTTCTGATGACATTATGACCTCAGACGTGCAGTCACTGTTTGGCTTCTGTGATGGCAGTGTGCAGCGTAAAGAGCCCGTATTATACACATTTACTAGTTTGTGATTTTATGTTTAGGGTCAGCTAGAATATGTTTACATAGATTTTTCTTATGTTGTACATTGCTGCAGCATCTCCTGCTTCCTGCACCTTCCAGATCTCTGAGTAAACATGGTTACATGGTGATGTAAATAAGTAACGGGGTAAAAAACTAGGCTTCAAACGAGGCGTCTCGGACAGATAAGCAGCATTGTTTTCTGTGGGAGAGAATGACTCACTTTAATGTGGACTTTGGCCTTTGTAGGGTTTTCCTGCACACATAATCTCCATAACACACTAAAATCATAGTCTGAGCTCTTTAAAACCACTTAAACTCATTCCCACATTCTGATCACGTGAGGTCGCAGCCTGTTTTCGTGGACTTTGCACGGCTGTGACTGATTTCTGTACATGCAGTACAGTATGTGTTGCTGTGATGCCGTATAATCACTAACAGGTGGCTGCATTTTACCCATTGTTGATGCCGCGGCGTTCGTCCAACCCCCTGTAGCGACCAAACCTCTATTCAGACATGGAGTACATAACATTACCAGCTTCATCAATCAGTTGTGAAAGCTGCTTTACCACTGGGACAAACACACGGCGTCATGAGTTTTTTTAATTTCAGTACGTTTTCTCTTGTGTCTCCTCGTGCATTCCTCTCAGCTTTCCTAACGTCTCCATAAAGACTGATAGACTGCCTGTTCACTGTACATATTTGTTTTTGCTATAACAAATTCGTTACCAGGGAGTTGTTTTTGCTGTAATGTTTCGGTCAGGTTAGAAATGTTCAGGATAGATTGTGTCCTTGAGAGATGATCATAAGTAATAGCTCTGGGGAAACAGAATCCCAGAGTCATCCTTGTAGTTTGTTGTTGTAGCATCTGGACTTGCTTGAGTTTTTCGAAGACGTTCCACCTCTCATCCAAGAGGCTTCATCAGTTCTAAACTGACTGGTTGGGAGTTCCAGATTTTATACTCTTCAGGAGCCATTAGCACTATTAAAGCTTCATTCTGCTGGGTGTGTGTTGCCTCTCGCCTCATTATGTGAGTCGTTAGGTCCTTCCCTCTCACAATGGGGTTCGTTAGGGCCCTTTGTGGTCAGGTGAGAATGAGGTCACACCTGACCACAAAGGGCCCTAACGATCCCATTGTGAAAGGGAAGGACCCAATGACTCGCATTGGCTCCATTCACACCTGGGAACCTATTCACACCTGGCCACAAAGGGTCCTAACAAACCCCATTGTGAAAGGGAAGGACCCAATGACTCGCATTGGCTCCATTCACACCTGTGAACCCATTCACACCTGGCCACAAAGGCCCTAACGAAACCCATTGTGAAAGGGAAGGACCCAACGACTCGCATTGGCTCTATTCACACCTGGGAACCCATTCACACCTGGCCACAAAGGGCCCTAACGAACCCCATTGTGAAAGGGAAGGACCTAACGACTCGCATTGGCTCCATTCACACCTGGGAACCCATTCACACCTGGCCATAAAGGGCCCTAACGAACCCCATTGTGAAAGGGAAGGACCCAACGACTCGCATTGGCTCCATTCACACCTGGGAACCCATTCACACCTGGCCACAAAGGGCCCTAACGAACCCCATTGTGAAAGGGAAAGAGCCAACGACTAGAATTGGCTCCATTCACACCTGGTAACACATTAACACCTGGCCACAAAGGGCCCTAACGAACCCCATTGCGAAAAGGAAGGACCCAACGACTCGCATTGGCTCCATTCACACCTGGGAACCCATTCACACCTGGCCACAAATGGCCCTAACGAACCCCATTGTGAAAGGGAAAGAGCCAACGACTAGAATTGGCTCCATTCACACCTGGTAACACATTAACACCTGGCCACAAAGGGCCCTAACGAACCCCATTGCGAAAAGGAAGGACCTAACGACTCGCATAATGAGGGGAGGGCCAACACTCACCCAGCAGACAAAAGTTTCAATAGTGTTAATGGATCCTGAAGAGTTTAAAAATCTGGAACTCCCAACCAGTCTGTTTAGAACTGATGAAGCCTCTTGGATGAGAGGTCTTCTAGAAACCAAGTCCAGATGCTACGACTGAAACTACAAGGATGACCATGACCTGGATGACTGAGAATCTTCACTATCCCAGAGTCTCTCGTCACATTCAAAGAAATATAACTTTCCCAGAACATTAAAGCATTCTATCATCTGTTGCTTTATGCATCTGTTTCCTGTTTAATTTGCTAGATTAGGCAAAAATAAACAGCCCAGTCTGTCAGATCACATTGCAAATGCTGCATTTTATTAATTGTGATGTTGTTTTTTTTGCATGTTTATCTGTAATTTTCACCCAGGATCCGTCTGAGACCTCGAATCCTGCGGGACGTATCGGTGAGCGACACTCGGACCACAGTGCAGGGGACAGAAATCAGCTTTCCAGTCGGTATCGCGCCGACGGCCTTTCACTGTCTGGCCTGGCATGAAGGAGAGGTGGCCACAGCTCGGGGTGAGGACTGTGTGTGTGTGTGTGAAAAAACAAATACAAGGGGTCCCAAAAAGACAACATTATGGATCTTAGCTCTCAGTTAAGACCCCGAATATACATTAAGTAATTTCATCAGCATATACAGCAACTGAAACAGTTTGATTGAAAACTGAAATTACATGTGAACTATAAGCATGAGAGGGTTGCTTTAAGATGAGAAAATAAAGCTGACCTGAAGCAGCGAAAAGAGGTATTAGATCTAAGAAAAAGAGGAAGATTAATCTGGAAGAAGCTTTGTATTGGAATGAGCTGCAGCTGACCTCTTTGAAAACTCTATAGGGACAATTTAAAGGAATATTTCTCATGTAAGTGGATATGAAGATCTACATGGGACCAGAAACAGGTTAAAATAGCTTTGTTACACGGTAGGGGATTTTTATGTATTATAGACTCTTCAATGAGTTGAGAGGCTAATACCAGCTTTGGCTTAAAAAACTCTCAGAAGAAGTTAAAAAAAATATTATAGAATAGAATAGAAGGATTAGAATTCATTTTATTGTCATTGCAAAGTGTGCAACGACATTAAGCAGCAATCCTGTCAGTGCATCAACAATCACACATTTTTTTACAATAAGAAATGTGCAAATATAAAATATAACATATAGTAGGAACCCTGTGATAGACTGTCGACCCGTCCAGGGTGTCCCCTGCCTTTGCCCGAGGGATAAGCTCCAGCCCCCCCACAACCCTACAGAGGATTAACCAGTGTATAGATAATGGATGGATGGATGGATCTAGTAGGAAAAAATAGTATGTGCAAGTGTATCTATGAAAACAGTGGGATATGTTACTCTTTAAAATGAGCTTATTTGGTATATTAGGAATTATAGAAACAGTAGGGTAACTGCACTTCTGGATTTTGCACATTGCATCATGAGTTCATTCATATTTGCATTTTAGAAATACAAGGTTTTAACTTAATAATGTCAGTACACATAGTCAACACTAGATGGGAGCATTTTTGCAATTTTGTGGTGAAAGGAGAATAACATGGAGGTGTGTTTCTCTCTCTCTCTCTCTCTTTACACTAAAAAGGTCAAAGCAACAGGGTTATTAGCTGTCAGCTTATAAAAACATATCACTGTGTTCCTACCTTAAAGCTAATTTAAGCCTCAGCTAATGAGCTACCTAGCTGAATTTAGCTGTATAGTTAGTGTGTGTGCATATGATTGCAGTCACCGGTTTGATGTTGTATTTCCTGCATGCCACACACTCCATGCTTCCTATCAGCTTCTTTACTGTCCACTGTCTAATAAAAGCAAAACAAATCATAACTAGCATCAGCAGTACACCTTGGTGGAGCCATGCAATAATATAGTTTGTGGCCATACCGCCTTGTGGATGCCCGATCCCATCAGATCTCAGAAGCTAAGCGAGGTAGGGCCTGGTCAGTAACTGGATGGGAGACCGTGAGGGAACACCAGGAATCCTGGGTGGATGCAGTGAGAGAGTGAGTGGGTGGTGGTGGTCGGAGGGGCCGATGGAGCAGATTGGCAGCCTGGCTTCCGTCAGTCTACCCCAGGGCAGCTGTGGCTACATACGCAGCTTACCACCATCGAGTATGGAGTGAATGAATAATGCAATGTAAAGCGTCTTTGAGTGTCCAGAAAAGTGCTATATAAAACCAATGCATTATTATTACATTAGTAAAATTACTGTTCCTACATTTCTAAAAGGCACACAGGCAAAGTCTGTAGCTTCCACCTGCAGTGACCCCATAACATGTCGTCTTGTACCACACAGCCACAGAAACTCTGAACACCTGCTACATCACCAGCACCTACTCCACCTGCTCTGTGGAGGAGATCGTGGCAGCAGCACCAAACGGTTACCGCTGGTTCCAGCTGTACGTTTACCGGGACAGGAAGCTGTCGGAGCAGATCGTGCACCGTGTCGAGGGGCTCGGCTACAAGGCCCTGGTCCTCACCGTTGACGTGCCGTACACAGGGAAGCGCCGCAATGACATCCGCAACCAGTTCAAGCTGCCGCCGCACCTCAAGGTTAAGAACTTTGATGGTGTATTCCAGGTAAGAGAACGTTTGTTTTGTCAACATATTCAACATACTGTTAAAAAATTTAGCAGGAAAGATAAAATGAGCATTTTGCAAAACAACAACAGGTGAAACAACAAAGCTACAAGATTCAGTAGTTGCATTAAATATGAAATTATGCATGTTTTAAAATTATTTTTTATTGCTGTATTGCTAACTTCACACAATTACAAGCTGTGGCACCAGTTTAACTGCTAATTACCTATTACATGTGAGCACACAGCTTGAGACTGTTAAAGTCGTATCATGAAGTGAAATATTTGTGTGACCAGTGAGGTATTTCTACAAGTTATATCCAGTATTGTATACACAGATAACATCCAAACTCTGTGTACTAGTAGTGTCAATGTTAACTAATAAAAATTAGGCATGAACATTTGCAGTAAAACTGACAATTTTGGTGTCAAAATTTAGAATAAAACAAACTCCAAAACAAAATTTGCATTTATTTTACATATTTTTACTTAAAAGACAGCCTTTCACCATTTACAGTTAAGTACTAGTAGCTAGGGGTGTAACGGTACACAAAAATCACAGTACGGTACGTACCTCGGTACGGAAGTCACGGTTCGGTACGGTACAGTTCTCAGTTAAGGAGAAAAATGAAGAAAAAAAAAAAAGCTTATAATTCATCCAAAACATTTGTTTGTTTTCTTAAACCAAAGAGCCGTGCAGCGCTTGATGAAATGATGTCGGGAGACAGCGTTTGCACAGTTCGTTGTTTTTTCCTCGCAGCGGGGATAGTTACACTTGGATGGTGCCTTTTCGAATGAGTGACTAAGTTTGACGTGTTGCTGGATGCATTGAGGACCACTTCACAATGTCGACGTACGGCTTTTGTCTTGTCCACTTGTTTTTCTCCTTTTTTCATACTTCACCAGGAAACCGAAGTGATCCCAAATGTGTGATTTTAATGACAGCGGAGCGTCTTCCAGCTGTGGCTTCTTGTTGTTAGCATTAGCCATCCCATTCGCTAGCCATCACAGAAGCTCCGGCAGGAGAATAAACGGTCCGTCACATCCTGTAGTCCACTGGAAACTCCTACTTGTTTTTAGTTCCGCAATACTGTGAGACGGAGAAGGTCCGCCACAGCTGGAGGCACTATGACGTTTTAAGTTTCGCAATTAAAACGATTCTGTACATTGGCCATTCTTAATAGTCTTAAACTTTTCATACCGCGGTACACGTCTGTACCAAACCGAAAGTGCCAGTACCGTACGGTTCAATACGAATACCTGTATTGTTGCACCCCTACTAGTAGCAGGTTATTAGTTGAACAAGTACTCAGGTAGAGCCGTGTCCAAGTAGCACTTTTTGAAACTTTAAAAAAAAATCAAGAATCTGTTTTTAAAAATAAGTTTACCAACATTGAAAAAATGCCAAAATGGGATCCAATAGTCAATCAATCCCTGGTAGTAATCAAGAGTATATTTTCATACCAGGTGGACTCCAAGGATACGTCAAATGATTTAGTAGCTAGACTGGATATGTATTGCAGACATGTAATTTAATTCTGCCAACTAAAAATTAACATTTCATCTACCCACAATGTCATTTTAAAGGACAAATGACGTCACGTTTAGCATTCATTTGTATTGAGCTTGTCATTACAGACATCTACAATTCATGTTGCTTGAATAATGACCTGTTGTAAATCCAGTTTCAGATTTCTACAGTTTAATTCTGTCTGGTTCAAAATGTCTTTAATCCCCTTCAAGATGTGTCATTTTTCTATTGTTGAATTAGGTCAGAATGATGAAGTATCTCAAACTGGAATTCCACCTCATCTAAATGCATAGACTGATATCTTGAAATAGAGTTTTGGCTTGCAGATTTCTGTGGTTACATCACGAGCTACGACAAATGGGAAGCGGTTGTCAAACTTATTAAGGAACTGCAACCCTAACTGCATGTGACAAACTGATTTATTGGCATTCCAGAGCTGCCTGAGGCCATATTCTGGTATATTTTGATCACAAGTCTGTAATGAATGAAGCTGCTGTTCTCCACAAATGAGCTCCTCCTATTTAACGATCTTATCCACCACAGCATTCATCATTATTTATGATATCCTGCACAACAGTTCAGTCATAATTAAAGCTGCAAGCAGCATTGGACGGGCCCTCGCACCCCCACGCATATCGGGACGTGGCGCACGTCGAGGTGTGGTGCATGTCGGGCTGTGGCAGAAATTTCCAGGTGTTGAGAAGCTCTTCTTGAGTAAAACCAAAAATTTGCCAAAATTTTGTAATTAACCCAAAATGGCAGACTTCCTGTTGGGTGGAGGGTATGGCTCCAAGAGGCTTTTTTGTGCGTCTTGACGAGCTACATATGCCTACCAAATTTCAAAGTTGTAGGTTAAATATCCTGGGGGGCTAATATTTAAATTTACTGCAGGGGGCGCTATAGCACATGCAGTCCAGATACACCTACATTTTTTTCCATTTAGCTGATTGTAATGTGTGTAACAATTTTGGTGAGTGTTTGAGCTTCCTAAGCTGTCAAAACGTACCTCCTGTGTCACGGACAAAATACGTTGCGCGAACAACAGCGTTGTATGAACACTCAAAAGCTTCACATTGTAGCATTGACAATGTCTCAAGACTCAGCAGAGCAATTTTAAGGATTATATCACCAAGTTTGGAGCAATGGTAAGTGCAAATGTACTGCCTCAAACATGCCGTTGCCAATAGGTGGCGCTATGACTAAGACTAAATTTTAAAATGTGGATGTGTTCAGACCCAGACACTCCCGGACACTCCAGATTACAGATTAGAGATTTTGAGCGTGCTTAGGCCCTCAAAAATGCAATTGATTTGGCGGGGGGGAAATAAAATAAAAAATTCTTTGCAGTTCAGTAGGGGTTGGTGCTCGGGCCCTAATGAAATCTTTGAAACTATTATTTTGAAATCTAGCCTAGTCACAGTAGAACCATGACTAGTCAAAATGATGCTGTTAATATCTGTAGTTTTAGCTCCATGTAAAACAGTTTGCCATATTTAGACTCCCTCAGATGATGGAATTTACTGACTGTCGCCAACTCGTGCGTTCAGAAACTATAACACTCGAGTCCAGCTGCTCTATAAGCTGTACCACATGCTCTTAAAGCAGGAGGCGGCAGCCGCGGAGGAGTACGGGATACCGGCCAACACTCTGGACCCCTCCATCAGCTGGAAGGACATCTACTGGCTGCAGTCCATCACCCGCCTCCCCATTATCATCAAGGGCATCCTGACCAAGGAGGACGCCGAGCTGGCTGTGGAGCACGGCGTCCAGGGCATCATCGTGTCCAACCACGGGGGGAGGCAGCTGGACGGAGGGCCGGCCTCGGTAATCACTCAACACACTTATTATTATATTTAAGATCAGTTAAATAAGTTAGAGCACAATGAACTAGCTTAGTTATAGGATAGTAGTGGTAGTGGCAGTATCCCTATTAAAAGTACAGTAGCAGCAACTTTACTTTATAATAGTTTTAAGTGTAGTAGCAGAAATAGTGCCAGTGTTAGCATTACTAATTCTATTTTTAATACAGAGTTAGATGGGAAGATTAATACAACTCCTATTTTTCTTGTTTGACACTCCAAAGTGTAAAACCTCCACTGTCACTATGCTGTGTTAAGCCCCTGTGGAACCTTATTTATTACTCAGACACGAGGCTCAAGTCAAACCAGAATCAAAATCAGAATCATCAGAAAGCTTTTATTTTCATTGTAAACTCTGCATACAACAAAGTTAGAAGTGTTACTCCTCTTCATGCATATAAAATACAAATATTTAAGCACAAAACCAAATGAATTATTGAAAAAAATGTAAATATATACAGTATTAGGGGTGGGAATCACAGGGTACCTCACGATTTGATAGGATACCCGATACATGGCTCACGATACCGATACTATCACACGATACTGCGATAATCGATATATTGCAAGACAATAACATAACGATACATCACGATATCTATAACTGAAAAATACCAAATGCTGTTAAAAAGGTTCAGTTTTTATGTATTTACACTTTGGATTTAAACGTGGATGGGGCGTCTCTTACAGTAGCGTTGCTGTCCTCCATTACACCTGTACAAACTCTTCTTGGGCCAATTCATTTCCGCTCAAGTCTCCCTCATTCATGTGATAAATGCCACCGTGTGGAGTCATTAAGTAGTGACGCTGGGGAAATGGCAGCTGGCAGGGGGATCTGGCAGGGTTTAGAGCGCCTTATTATATTAATTAAAGGATCCATATTTGGCGCCAGCATATCGATACTCATATCGCACGAGGAGGGACGACGATATATGCTGTATTGATATTTTGTCCCACCCCTATACAGTATATATAAATATCTATAAATAAAGCTGACTGGCTCATAAGTTATTGCAGTGGAAACAGCTTATTATAAACTATTAAGCTGCCATTTGCAACTTGTGGAGCGCTATTCTGTCAGTTCTGTATGAAATCCATAAAATCAGGGTGTTGATGCAGCATTATCATTTACTAAAACCTGAACTGTGTGAGAATCAGACTTTACAGACTTTTAGACTTCATCTGACTTCAACCCTGATAAAGTAACCTATTATCTCGTCACTGGTGAGTATTTATGCATCTTTTAAACTACACAGAAACTCTAGAAACAATAGTGACAGAGCAGTTTCCCTGTAGAGTTGAGCAACACAAGGCTGAACTACAGGCTTCACTAAAAGTTGTATTAATCTTCT
>OMNN01083464.1:0-12237 GCA_900302755.1 Chromis chromis | reverse complement strand
ACCTGCTGCTGCATTCTGGATCATCTGTGCAGCAGGGAGACCTGCCAGTAATGAGTTGCAGTAGTCAATGCGTGATATTACTAGTGCCTGTACCAGGAGTTGGGCTGCATGCTCTGACAGGTAGGGTCTGATCCTCCTGATGTTGTACAGGGCAAAGCGACACGACCGTGCCACTGATGCCACATGGTCCTTGAAGGTTAATTGGTCATCAATCATGACACCCAGGTTCTGGGCTGACTTAATGGGCATGAGTTTAGTTGAACC
Source organism: Chromis chromis (assembly GCA_900302755.1). NCBI lineage: Eukaryota > Metazoa > Chordata > Actinopteri > Pomacentridae > Chromis > Chromis chromis. The sequence continues at coordinate 11,973 of OMNN01083464.1, read as the reverse complement.
AAGCTGGATATTGAACTGAGTTGGCAAAGAAGGACTGGCTGGGATGACCAGGAGCTGGGTTTTGGAAAGACTGAGCTGAAGGTGGCGCTCTTTCATCCATTCAGAGATGTCAGTTGATGATAATATCTATGTTTATCTCTATAAAGATGTTTATAAGGTCTGCGAAGGTCCGCAAGGCGGAGGTCGCCTGTTGCCCACTGCCAGCACATCTGCGTATCCGTGACACAATTGTACCGGATTTCAGTGTGCAGTAGTTTGTGCAAAAGTCATTCCAATACATCTGCGATCGGACCAGGGACGTCTTAGAGAAAAAGGACACAAATTACCGCTTGTGTGTCCCTTTCCACCGCTGATCGCTGGTCACGATAACCCCGCCCCCAGCCCCTGACATACTCGGTGCTTAGCTCTGGCCCAGCAAGGAGTTGGTGCTTGCTAAGCACCAGTTTGTAGCACCTGGGGCTGGTGCTTAGGCGGTGAAAACACAAAAACCTGGTGCTTAGTCAGGCACTGGCTCCGAATTAGCACTAGCACCAGCTCAGTGGAAAAGGGGTCATAGACACTGAGCATGCAGGCGTCAGTGTAAACATGAAGCGGGAAGTTGGGTAAGTAAGTCCAGAAATTTCCCACTGGTAGTCAAGGCTGATGTCTTTGTTTAGTCAAGTGATAGGAGGATTATGAATCAGGAGATGCCATGTACTGACAGTTAAGACCAGTCAGGAAGTACTGACAGTTAAGACCAATCACAAACCAAGCAAAGGCATCATTGCTTCCAAACTGTTGGTTTCTGCCCGTCTAGACTAAAACACAACTCTGGAGTTTTTAACCTAAACCCAAGTCAGCAGCATTTCCAAAAGTCTCCATTTCAGAGGTCCTAAAACAGTGGAGTAGTGTGGATACTAGGTGTAAATGTAGCAGATGTGCTTTAAAATACAAATGTATTAATGTAGATGTAGCCTAAGGTGTCAAAGTCGTGTGATTTGTATGTCTGTTCAGAATTTTAACCTCCTCAATGTGACTTTTGTTCTTCTACAAGGACGATGCACTTCCTGAATATGAATATTAATCCAGACAGGAATTATATATTCTCTGAGCTGTTCAGGAAGGTACAGTTGAACTAGTAACACAAGGGTTAAGTTCAGGAATGTAAGGGAACATCAAGGGTTAGTGTTTCAGGAGTAAATGTAGGCAGAAAAGGTCCCCACGTGTATACTGATGCAAATGTGTCTGTGTTCATTTGTGTTAAGAGCAGGGTGGTGTTGTCCACTGACAAGATAAATGCTGACTACCCTGACAGGCTCTCTGAAAGTAAGCTGTGCTGCTCTTGCTCTGAGCAGACCAACTGCTCACACTCCTGCATTATTATTCATCCCCAGGACTGTGTTCAAATGAAGCTGTGTATCTAATGACGGGCTCTAAGGACATTGAATTATCTGCAAGAACGAAGGGACTGTAAATGAGTGTATGTTCGCATTCCGTATTCAAGATGGTGAAAGATAAATGAGGGGAGTGCGTTTGGGTTTATGGGTGTTTCCTTAAGTGTCTCCGTGACTTAAAGCATGCCTTTGTGTGTGTGCCTGGGTGTGTGTAGGTACATGTACATGCACTTTGGAAATGAATGATAAGGAAAAAAGAATTGCTTTAGATTTTGAAGGCTAATGGTTTGTTGAGAGAGTGAAGTGAAATTGTAGTCTTGTGATCTACCAGGGCAGGAGCTGTTGCCAGCTAGCTAGTAATTAATGCACTGACCACAGATGTGTGGATTGTGCACATACACAAGCATTTTTAAAAAACAGTTTTTCTTTCTTCCATTTGAAAAAAAAAATTAACCCTAACCCTAAGCATTGGGCGACATTACAAACTGAATCCTAAAGCCATGTTAGCTAATCAGAAGCCTGAAAAGAGCTATTACCTGTTTCAGCAGGCTACCAACAATGACTCATCAAGGAAGAAGGGGAATCATATGCACTGACTTAGGTTGCAGTCGAATAATCATTTTTTACCTTTTGGAAGGTTCCTAACTGAGTGAAATGACCCAGAGCTACCTGAATGACAGCCACAATAAGACCTGGCCACACACTAAATGCAATGGAGAGGTGCTTCAATGCTTCCTTTCTTATCTCCTTAATGAAAAGATAGGAAATAAGGCCGTCCCTCAATACCTTGCGGCAGCAACATTGAAATGACTGCACCAGCCACGGCAAAAACATCCACTGTTGCAAAATTACATAACCTAGTTTAAGAGCAGTCAGATTCATTTCCTTTGTCCTTATGAAATCTCTTCATCTTTCCTTGACCTGAGAAGTGTTCAGAAAAGACTTATTCTGATGCCCCTGTTCCCTAATATAATGGAAAAGTAATGGAAGAGATGTCTAAATGTGTAAATTCTATTAGCAAGGTTAGCCCCACCACTATTTGGCAACATCCAATCTCTGCAGTAAAGTATGTCAAGAAAAATTGACGCATACTCTGACATTGACTAAAGATGATAACAGCACACATTCAGATGTCAACTGGATGTCATAAACCAAAAACCCTGTCTGCACATCAACACTGCATTCAGAGTTTCACTTTTCCTAAAGTCCTATTGTCAGTGACCTAAATCTGTATTTAAGTGTGGACAAAAGGCCATTGCGCACAGAAAAAGCTATTTAAAAAAAATAACTCATGTACAAATGGACAAGGCCTCAAATGTTACCATGACTTTGTATCATTTTCCTCCCCTTCTTCTTTGTTGTGTTGATGCATAAAGCCTTGGGACAAATGCTGATTTTCCTCTCAAGTTGAAACACTGTGTCTTTGTCTCAGTTGGCACCAGCCACAGAAACAGTTTGTGTCCACTCACATCTTTGTATTGAATTGCTATGCAGTCATGCTGGCTCTGAAAACTGCATTATCCTCAGTCATATAACTGATATTCAATGTACACAATATATTCAGTGCAGTCCCAAACAGAAAATCAGAGTAAATATAAAGAAAGAAACTAAACATAGACGTGAGGCAACCAAGGAGTTTTTCTTCACTTAACACCCAAATGTTTTTGAATGGGCAAGTCAACCATCTGACCTAAACTTATCTTGTTACTGGGACACATTCTTCATCTGTCCTTCCAACCTCACACTTTCTTGCATTTCCCAGCCATCTCATTTCACCTCACACTCATCTTGCACACCTGCTCCACATTCCTACATCAGGCTCCACCTGATCCTCGAGTGTATATATACAGTCTGATGAACAATAGTCCTTTTTTTACAGTAGACATTTTGGTTTTTTGCAGTAAGGAGAGCACATGTGAATGATGGCTCAGTTCCATTAAGTGTCCCAGCAATGACTGTGAACCAGCATGCACAAGAGTGTGGCCTTCCCTAAGTGGAATTCAACATCAATAATAGACCTTTGCTTTCCCTACAGTGACAACTCAAAATGTCATGAAAAAGGTCCATGTTTTGTCTGGTTGGCTTTGTGCTACCATAGAGGAACTTGTTCTGTTCCCTTTACCTGCCTGTTTTTGATTTCTCCTGCTGTATTTTTAGACTTAGTGGGTGACAGACTGCCTGTTACCATCTTGTTATTTTCTACCAATGGACGAAAAAAAAATTCTTTTCTGCCTTTGAGTTCTGCTTTTAAGTCCCAGCCAAACTCACCAATAACATCACAAATCATATGTGAAATATCAGACTATGGTATTGAAGTTAAAAGAGCAGTCAAGTGTCCATTGACTCCTTTCATATTTTGGAATATAAAGGACTGCAATTTATATGCTGGTAGAGAAATAAATAACCTCAAATGAAAGGTGTGGGTGTGGTGATTTGGCCCAATGTGCATGGTTGCAACCGTAGAAGGGGAGTTGTAAATGTTTGGGAGACACTTAACTGGCACCAGCTGAATCTGTTATAACGTGCAGATCAATAGTTTTGGTGTCAACAGAGCTGATGGTAGCGTGCAGGGGTGGACTGGCCATCTGGCATACAGGGCACTGTCCTGGTGGGCCGGTGTCTAGTGGGGGCTGGTCAACAGCGCCCTGGTGGCGCTGAAAAGCAATGAATGAAAAAAGTGAAAGCACTGGAAGCAGAGGCCTCCAAACGCACCAAAATAACTGCGTTATTTGGTCCAGCAGCAGCAGCAGCAGTAGCAGCAGCATCCGATGGCGGAGGACAGACCCCGCAGACCATGCCTGATCCTGGCGCTACCCTCCCGGCAGAGCTGGCCCTACCCAATGTGGCGCCCTAGGCGTGACTTTATATGGCGCCCCCCTCCATCTGCGATTTACATATGCTTACAAAAGAAATCAAATGGCATTGTTTTTTTGTCATTTTCTTTTTATCAAAAAATCTTGAGCTGGACTCAAGACAAAACTCATATGTTAATTAACTCAGAGAGCTAAACAGCTATGTGGAACTGCTGTGTTTTGTAGTAATATTAATCGGGCATTGCTTCACATTTCAATCAGTGTGAGCTTTTTCATTTTCAGAGTTAATAGTAATAGTTTTGATATAAAAAATTCACTGCTTGAATCAGTCAAATGGGCTGATTTTTTGCCCCATTCCACCCCTGGTAGCATGGTAGCAGATTGGGTGTCTGATTCATTAAATTTGTAGCTTCCAAGCTGATATATGAAATGCTGAAATCAATCTTTGTAGTGCACAGTCACGCGGGTGGTGGGTATTAGATTCATTATGCATTTGAATGAGAGTGATAAGTGTTATTCTCCTCCCAATGTCATCTTCCTAATCAGTGCATCGCTGTACCTGTGACAACCCGCAATGTTGAAATATATTAGGTTTGCAAGCTAGAAACCGTTGTAAAACACGACTACGATCTGTGTGTAAAACAGTTGTAGATTACATATGTGGGTCGTTAGATAATGTTGAAGTGTTTTGCGTTAATGTTTAAGTGTTTTGCACTTCAGGGCCGGTAGTTTAATGTAGTTGTGTTTTTCAATTTGTTGTTGTGTTTTGCACCTCAGGGCCACCGTAGTCGTAGACTAGACCATCTCACTTAACAAACACTCAGATGCAGCCTTCGCATCCTATGAAGGCCCCACCTTTGGGTTCTTCGAAGGATGCAGCCTCTGAATTGGGACACGGCTATAGTTGAATCAATACAATAGAATGGAATTGTGCTTTACACAATGGAGTGGCGTGGTTATAGTGCTCATTCCATTTCTGCATTAACTTGATAGAACAATAACTGCTTCTGAATGTCTAGATTTAGGTTTAGATTTGTCTTAGCTGAGCAATAAAATCCGATATCTCTCTGTCCACATGCAAATGAAAGCTTAATAAATACCTTTTTTTTCTCCTAATTATAACAAAGCATAATGAAACTTCCTTGGTGTAAAGTGTGTATGTGGATGAGAGAAACATATGGGAGAAGTTGTGAAAATAACACAAAACAAACCAATGTAAAGTCAAAGCCATGGTGAAGGCATACTGGCTGATCAGCAACAAAAGAGAAAACTCCTTGGGTAGCAGCCCTTTTATGTCTTTGGCCAGTCCCTCTCTGGGTGCATTCAACCATGGACCTCTTAACACAAGCCCTCCTGGAAGCCAGACAACTATAGAGAGCCAGAGAGAAGTAGGTAGAAGAATACGAGAGAGGCCGTCACACCCTTCCCATAAAGTCGAGGGCCAAAGTGTGCCTCAAGTGTAACAGAAAAAGAAATCATGTCATTCAAAAAAAAATATAAGGACATTTCAATAACTACAGTCTGTTACCATAACAATCCATTTGCCCTTCAAGCCACCCACTCTATCCACTCCCACTCAGCAACTTTGGTACCTCGAAGAATCAAATTAAGAGGAGGAAGAGAGGAGCAGTTTAACAGAAGAAACAATCAGGCTTTATATAAGCCAGACCATTAAGAAGAAAAGCACCTAACACAGCATCAGCAATGAAATTCCCCCAAAAATTGTAATAAAAAAAGCAAATATCTAGTTTTAACGGCTGCAGGAATAGATGCCCCCACAAAAGATACTGATTTGGATTCGGTAAATAATGGAAGAATGTCAGTGAGTTATAGTCACTATATGAGGGTACTTAAAATGTTCTCTGCCACACCCCAAAAAAAAGGTCACAGTAAAAAAAGATTGTCCTTTTCAACATATTCGCCTTTAACTTCAATGTACTTGGTCCACTGATGTTCAAGCTTCACTATTCCTTAGTGGAAGAAGATCACATCTTGAGTCTCCAGATTCTCCTCAACAGCATGGATGACTTTAATCATCACTGTGAAAATTTCCACCACGCAAGGGGGATTTCAGTTTAGGAAAACAGAAGTCAGACGGTGCAGGTCGGGTGAGCTAGGTTCATGGAGCAACAGTTGAAAGTCACATTTGACTGCTTCTGCCACCTGTGCTGTGTGGACAGGCACATTATCCTGGTTCCGGGACAAAGCTTTCCTCTCCTTGTGCAAAGAAATGATGATAGTGAACAGAGATTTAAGGCTTTATAGTATACAGTCATGCCCCAAAATGGAAGTTACACCCCTTGTTTGTGGGTGAGCCTGAGAGCTTTTTGAAGCACCTTCGTAGACTTCAATAGGTTTACCTCCACCACCTAAATACACCTAAAGTGTTTCAAGGCCTTTTTCTCCAAGATGGAATAATTCAGCTGGTAGGAATTGAACTGCCGTGAAAAGAAACTGTCTGGGTGGTCAATACCAGTCTGCAAAGGAGTAATTCCACCTCCCAAATTGTTGCCATATAACTGTAACTGAAACAGTTTGTCAAGACGGGGAGCTGCCAAGACAGCAGCAGATAAAATCAGACAAGTACATTTTTTTAAAACCTCACTGACACTAAGGGAACCAAAGAGGCCACCAGGGCCACTGCTTAGTTTCCCCCTGCAGATTCCACCCCCTCAGAAGAAGGAAAATAGGGTTTAACATTTTTACCTGGAAAAACTGGGTGGACCCTCACTGGTCAGAAGCGGAAACCAGATAGTTCATGTCTGAGACCTGTTAAAGATCTGAATAAATCCCAACTGAAAAAAGCCTTTCTTTATTATACCCAGACTGTGGCCTTTACCCTGCTGATGAGGGATTTCAGTATCAAAATTTTTTTTTCACAGCTGATCCCTGGTGCAGGCATTTAGCAGAGCCTATATCCTTCAACAGCAGACACAATAACACCAATGCCAGTAGACAAGCAGCACTGACCGGTAACCCAAAACATATAATTTGCCTGGAAAATCCAAGGATGCCACTTTAAACACTAGGCCAAATAAAGATACTGACTACAAAATTTTACCTCTCAACCCAGTACAGCAGTCACCATGTAGAACTTTTTCTTCCCCATGGCTATTTACATAACCTAGAAACTAGTTAACTAACTCAAAAAATCATGCAAAAATTTGGTGCGGGATTTACACACAGCTCAATAACATGGTCAGGCTAGCAAAGAATGCCCACATGGACATTGTGTCTCATGCCTATCAAGTTCCAGGTTAACTAACCAGGTCATCTCTTAAGCAGACAAGACTAGAAGCAAACAAAACTACTAGTATGACCAAAACTTGGAGTCCAAGCTTCAGTTCATTCTGAACTGAAAACAATGTTTGGCATCAGTAGTGTAAAACTAGTAGATGAGTGGAGAAATGAAGAAGAAAAAAACACAAAAATGGATACAAAATGGAGGCCTTGTGGAAGGCATTATGGCTCCTCAACAACATAATAGAAAACATCTAGAGTAGCAGGCCTTTTACGTATATCCTTTGGCCTCTCAAGGTGCAGCCAGCCGGCTCTGACAGACCTCTTAACACAAGCACTCCTGGGGCCATATTCATAAAGCTTCTAAGTATAAGGACTTGCTCCTGGCAAAGATCTTCGCAAAGATAATAGTTATTCAGAAGACATCTTAGCCCTTAAGACTGCTCCTAAGATGAAAGACAGTAAGGAGTGGAGAGGGGGACTTTTAAGAGTTTCTAAAATGGAGGAGAAAATCGTAGAAAGACAAAGAGGTATGACAAATATTCTCAAGATGCCAAATGACAATGAGTTAATCAAATCTTATATTAGATATTAGATGTGGGATGTTTGTGGACAATCTCATTAAAAATGCACTCACATCTCCAACCCAATGCAATAATGCTACAACTCTACACATAGAAGTGACATCTCTAAGATATGTGATGACTGAAGAAGTGCAACAGTGATGATTTGGGTATTTTGCAACCTTTCCATTAGCAGTGATTACAAAAACAACCACAGCACATCGGTTTCATATTGTGACAGTTCATTTGATTCACAAGATGTCCATACCTTGCAGACTAACAAAAGAGCATCCATGGCCATACATGCTTCTCCAGTATTGCTGGTGAAATTGGTAAAGCATGCATCTGCATTATCGCACAAACAAAGAATTAAGAAGTTTTTGTCAACAAAAAGAGGTACCTCACCATCAGTGCGGCCTACAAGATTTTGAAAAGTGTTGCAAAATATCCAAGATTTTGGTGGCTACCATCACATCACATCTTCACATTATTTTTAGTTGCTTTGAATTAAGTTCTGCTGGTTGATTTGTATAGCTTTGTACCCAGCCTAAACAAGAAACTGACCAACTAAGAGGCAGTTTGATGTGTTACAAGGTCTGAAAAGTCATCACAGTCTGTGCGGTGCAACATCTGCAAAACCAAAAAAAATCCCAGAATCTCTTAAGGACAGTCATGGTGATGAAGACGAGGAGGATAATGAAGAGGACACAGGGGACAAACTTATCTCATAATGGGCTTCCTCACACAGGCCAATTTACACTCCATACAATATAATAACCAGTGGCTGTATTGAACCAACATAGCATTAGAGAGCATGTTGTACAGACACAAATCAATCAATTAGACTTCATTTGTACAGCAATTTTCATAAAAACAGAATGTAACAAAATGCTTTACAGAACAAAAAACAGGGTCATGAAGGTTCTATAAGGTTCATAGAATACAAGCAAATCCCAAAAATATGTAGGACCATGGCTACTGAGAGTTTTATAAACCCATAAAATGAGTTTAATGTTACGAAGTGGGTCAGAGGCTTAAGCGCGGAGCAACAAAGCACAACAGACAGGATGTTATAACATATTTAATTTTACAAATATATATTTACAATACAGGAAACGGAAGCAATACATTAAATACAGACTGACAGACTGCTCCCAAGGGAGCCAACTATAGGTGCGGGGTGAAATGACAACTGACGCTAGACACTAGCAGACAGACTTAATCTTACAAAGCAAATTATATTATTTAGATCAGGGGTGCCCAACCCTGGTCGAGGGCCACTATCCTGCATGTTTTAGATGTTTCCCTCTTCCAACACACATGATTCAAATGATCAGCTCATCATCAAGCTCTGCAGAAGCCTGATAACGATCCTGATCATTTGAATCAGGTGTGTTGGAAGAGGGAAACATCTAAAACATGCAACATTTTTACTTTCGAGGACCAGGATTCTCCACACCTGGTTCTCTTTTTCTGGTCTTAGTCAACACGAGCAGCTGAGTTAAGCTATATTCTTCTTTGGGAGACCAGATAGTACAGCATTAATATGACGAGGTAAAACGTACAGAAGTGTTCAGTAATCTCTGTAGTGGCCTAAAAGATTAACACTCTGAGAATGTTCTTTAGATGACAAATATTCATTCTTTAGCCGGACACACACTACAGGACTCTTTAAACGTTCACACATTCAGAGACCACACACTTGATGATCAAAAAAAAAGAAAGAAAAAGTTTATTTCCGAATAATGTATCAAAGTGAATATTCTACATGTAATTACTTTAAATAAATTGGATGTATTGGACTGAATAATTAACATGGTTTCTGTCCAGTCTTCCATTCAGCAGCTGAGTCAGAAACTTGCCCAACTTGTTGCCATTTTTAGCTTTTCCCTGAGCTCCGCTGGCAGGCCCAAAAAATAAGCTGGTGGGGGCCAGTCAGTGCTGACCAAAGGCCAGCGCAGGGGCTGGTGTGCTGAAGGCAGCGGGGTGGAAAAGGTCTGTTCTGGCTTGGCTTGGCTCAGCTTGACTTATCTGCTGATCTGAACTGAGGCAAGATGGTAGGAAAAAAATGCCAACACCTGACGCATCAGTTAACATGGCTCTCGGCTGGGCTCAGCTCCAGAGCTGTCAAAGCCAATAACGTCCGAGGGTGTTTCCCCAATCTCTCTCTCACACTCTCACACACACAAACATGCACATCACCATCAAACCACGGACAACTAGCCAGCAAAACACAACGTCATCTTCACCGCTCGTTACTAGGATCTCATGCCCCTAAACCAGCGTGCACACACTGGATGTGTATTACAGAAAATACTGTACTTTTCAGAGGGATGTTATAAAAATAGAACATGGCCTCATTTTGGGAATGCAAAGCGATGATGACTATGATGATGATGGCAGGTGATAATGAGAGTTGATCCAAATCCAGTTTTTGCTAACAATCCTCATAGAATAAATATGGTTTTACTAAAAGAGAAATGGACCCAGTTTTTTTTTTTTTTCATATTCATGCCCACACACAAAGTATTGATTTCTGATTTTAAAATGGCAAGATGAATGAATGAATGTAAACATAAAGCAAGTTTGGTTTTTAACCTTGCAAATAAAAGTGATTTGTTTTTCTTTGATTTTTATTTGTATTTGATTTTCAAAACAAAAAGGGGACCTGTCAAATTGAATGGGGTAAAAAAAATAAGCATTTTTGCACTAGTTACAGTTGGAAGTGAAATTAATTCATTATAATATATACAGCAATCATCCACAACATTAAAACCACTGACGAATGAATTGAATTTTAGTTTGAGATGTACATTGTTCCAGACCAAATCTTGGGTCAGAACCATTAACTGTAGAAAGACTGTTTACTTCTTTTCCCTGTTGTTTATTTACTTATTTATTCTTCTACTGGCTTTGACTCCTTGTTTTGCTTTATTTATTTATATTTTATTTGCTCTTAGATATGGTATTGGTTGCATAACACAGCACCTTATACTCTTGCACTCTAATAATAGCACTGCCTGCCTGTTCCCTCCCCTGTTCGTCTTGTCGCGTTCTGTCTTCTATCTGTTCACTGATTCACTGCAATGCAGCACTGCCCTCTCTGGCTTATAATAGGAAATCCCAATAAAGAATGACAGCTTAGCTTCCAGGGAGGGCCGGCAATGGTCACACACAAGCACCGAATATTAAATATTTGGCTGCAAGACTAAAATATGCATCATTCTCATAAAAAAGTTGACCCCTCTTTGTGGTGTTAAACGATGAGAATAAATGCAGACAAAATAAAAATAAAAAATAAAAATAACTGGTTGGGCCAACTTTGTCAGCAACAACTGCAGTTAAACGTTTGTGAAATCTTCTGATCAGTCTTTTACATTGGCATGGAGGAATTTTGGTCCACTCTTCTCTACAGAATACAGACCCTTTCCAAAAAATTAGAATACGATGGAAAAGTTTATTTATTTCCATAATTCCATTCAAAAAGCTAAACTTTCATAGATTATAGATTCAGGGCCCACAATTCAAATGATTTCAAGTATTTATTTGTTTATTTTTACATAATTTGGGCTTCCAGCTCATAAAACCCACGAAAACAGGAATTCAAAAAATTAGAATACTGTGAAGAAATCAGTTTAAAACATTCATGCCCTGCAAAATTTGGGCTGAGTGTCACACACTAATCATCTACTAAACACAGAGCACATGCATAGGTTTCCCCAGGTGTCATTAAATTGCTTCATCTTGGTTCAATTGTCTCAGTTCGGTTCAATATGGGGAAGACTGCAGACTTGACAACTGGCCAGAAGACCATCATTGATACCCTCCATAGGATGGGTAAGCCACAAAGGTTCATAGCTAAGGAGGCTGGCTGTTCACAGAGTGCTGTGTCCAGCATATCAATGGAAAGTCTAGTGAAGGGCAAAATGTGGCAGGAGAAGATGCACCAGCAAAAGAGATGACCGTGGGCTTCAGCGGATTCTC
>OMNN01083463.1:0-12254 GCA_900302755.1 Chromis chromis | reverse complement strand
GCTCGTGTGTGTTACTGTGTCTGTCAGGGTGATGTCTGTGTGATGTTTAGGGAGGGTGAGTAATTATGTCAATTATACTGCTGTCATGCACACACACACACACACACACACACACACACACACACACACACACACACACACACAGAGGGAAGTTCCGCTTCACAGGCAGCTAATTGCAGACTTGTGTCCAACCTCCACATGAAGTCCTGAGGACCCAGGGTCATTTCTCCACAGGCAGTTTCAGGGGCTCCACTCTGTCAGGATCAGTCACCTGTAAGAGCAACTTTGCTTCTTAAAGGTATCATTCAGTTTCTTTGAACTGCTGTCAATGTGCTACTTATCAATAGTGAGTGTTTTACCTACAGTAGTTGGCACAGCCTCAGTTTGGAGAAACAGACATTAGGACTTGCACAGAAGCAAAGCAGTGAACTATGAACTCAAAGAGGTTACCTTGCTGTAAGACTGAAGTGAAGCATATTTGTCTCTGCAAGGCCACCAGACTCCACTGACAAAAACGACAATTTTACATTGCAGATTACAGGAGTAACTATTTTACCACTGTGTCACATTGGTGTTTTAACATGTTAATTGTGATCTGAACTAAAGTGTTAAAACACCAAGATCACACAATAACCCCCCAAAAAAACAACTGACTGAGGCAGCGGTAGAGCGATGCCGTGCAAGGTAAAGTTACTGGTTTTGTCAATGGAGTCTGGTGGTTTTGCAGAAAGCGCTATAACTGTTTCAGTTTATCTTCAGAAAGGGCTGTCTGATAACGTGTCTGATAACGTAAACGATAAGCTAGAGACAAAGTGTATGCTTGAACTGATGCTGATTTTGTTAACTTTTCTTTAGGAAGGTAAATTAAATGTTGCAGCTGACCTTGCCCACAGCAGTTCACTAAAAATACATACAAAGTCATGCACACATGCACTGAAAAGGCGTTCAGCAATGGTGGAAAATCTACAGAACTTATTTTTGGTATCTTAAATAGTCAAGTTGTCATGGTGATGTCAGAGAAGGTCAGGAGGGTCACACTTGTTTCCACATTAGAGTTGGTTTCTTGGTTTTGCTCGCTGCATCTTGTGTGTGTAATTTCCTAATTGGGGCCTCTGCACAGTGTTTTGCTTAATACTGTTTGTCTGTGTTTTATTTATCCATCATTAACTGTAGTGGGAGAGCAGCAGATAAAAAAGGAGGCGACCGAAATGAAGTAAGTGATTAATATCAGCACAGTAGCATCAGTTTTTTGTTTATTTTTCCTACATAGATCATTTTCATTTAACTTGATTCCCCTCCATATCTTTCCTCTGGTCATCCACACCACCCCTGCGGTGTTTCTCTCTCTATGACAACACTATGAGCTAAAATCAGATTGTATTTAACAACTAGAAGTTAGAAGTTGACCTTTCCAATTAGGAGTTTAAATTTAGACTGGGAGGAGAAATACGCTGCCTGCTTCTGAACAAGACAATAACATTTGATAAATGTTATAAATACAGCTGTGAACAATTTAAAAATCCTCACATTTGCGTGGAGACATAGTTGTTGCTTTTCTTCTTTGATTTCATAATTAAAGGTCTCCACAATACCTCAGGTTCTATGATCCACAAAATTGTAAAACTAACATTATTCAATAAAAATACACTGTTTCAGTTACATCTTATTTTCATATCCACAGAGTACAAGTTGTTAAAAGAGTTTTGAAACACAGTTTCATTCCATAACAAGAGAATGTTTGTATTTGTGTATTTTTTACCCTCCAGACAGACTTTATATCACTAATAACAAATGATGGGAAAATAAGCTGAAATGAGAGTTCTATATTTGGTGACTGCAGTGTAAATTGGCTGTGACTAAGTATCAGCATTACTGATTATCATACACCAGACTGACTGCCATCATTAAGCAATCACTTTCTAAATTAACTGCTGCAGCACGAGACACAACTCACAGATATACAGAGACACAGGCACGTAGAGCAACTGAAATAATATTTCTGTCAGGTGGTATTCATCAGAACCACCCTGCGTGGATAAAAATATGGAAATATGTGCATAATAGATTAATTTGTGCTGGCAAAAGGTACTTTCGGAACCCTTTTAAGCTAAACAGTTTGGATACTAATGTACTAATTCAGACAGATTACACACACGTCTAGACTTTTATTGTTATTATTATTCAGCTGATGGAAATGACATATCATAAACAACCTGTGCAAAAAATTAAATAACAGATTGCTAAACATCACCAAATTGGAAGTGCAAACTGTTCTTCATTAGTCTAATGAAGGAAGGAATGAATGAAAAATAACTTTCCAGACAGAACTGAAGACTGAAAACAACCACTGGCAACGCAATTAAGCAGTATGTGGTTGTACACTAAGGCCCCGTCCATACGGAAACGAAGCCGAGCGTAAATGCACAAATAGTTTGTCAAACCGGTGTATCGTCCACACGAAGCCGGCGTTTTGGGGTGTGTAAACGATCATTTTTTAAACCAGGTCCCAGAGTGGATAGATTTTAAACCGGCACGTTTTGGTTCCGTATGGACAGGGGTAAACGAATAGATTCTGAAACGCTTGCCTCACAGCTCTCCCTCTCGATAAATACGCATGCGCCAAACTCAGAAAAGGACTACAACTATGGCGCCGTGTGTATCGCTGAAACTAGTCTCCCTGTTATCGCTATTACAGCAAAGTATACTTCTTCTGCATTATCACCATGTTCACCAAACAGATATGGAAAGCACAATACACCACTTCATGTTCTATGTTTACATCGTATCAGATTTCTGTGCATGCCTAAAGTCCCGCCGCCAGTTTCCGTTACGCCGTCACAAGACCTTCATCTCCTGTGTTCATTTACATTTAATTACACTTGATAGTTTGACATATAAAACCCTAAAATATAAAGTATAGATTTATTACTTTTAAGGAGCTAAAACTTGCAAACACAAATGATCCTTGACCTTTTATCAGACTATTGGAATGTCAGTTAAGACATTGACAGTGATCTCTGACAGGAGGTCAACAAGTGCTTGTTGAACCATTAAGCATCATGCTAAATAGAGAATGGGGGAAATAGAGCCCCAGCAGCACTGGTTCAAATGAATGTGTTACGGCCACCGCCGTATTCTGGGGACCTTTACCCTCTCCCTCAGTGTGTGTGAGTGTTGTGTACGTTTGTGTGTGAGTCTGTACTACAGCACTCAGGTTGCCCTGCAGTAGGAGCTGATTGAGCTGATGCCATCCACCTGCGCTGGAGAAGGCTGATAGGTGCAGGAGACTCATCAGCCGATCCACCAACCAGAGGGAGCCACCCGAGTACATAAGGAGCCAGCAGACCAGCAGGCAGGGGCAAGCTGTAGCCAGTGTGCCTCTCTGTGTTTTGATGATTGTTGTAATTCTGTGAATTTGCTGAGGCACTAGTTTTGGTACTCTTTACACACACTTAGACGTTCTTTGTTAGCCTCATTAGGATTGAGTGCTGTTAGTTTGTATTTCTTTTATTAGAACTGGGTAGATAGTTTTATTTTGTTATTTTCCTTTTTATACAGTGGTAATCCGTTAACTCTAGGTTAGAGTCTCCTGTTCTCGTTTTTACCTTTTTGCACAGCACTCTTTTAGGCCTTAGTTACCTCAACCTTGTTTATTGCTAGAACCATACTTTTGTTAATAAATGACTTTAATTTAACAACATTGGGTTTTATGTTACTTCCCTTTTCCCACACGAGCTGGTTGTAACAGACTGATAAACCTTATTGGTCTGAAACAGGCAGTTGATACTGCAGCATAGGTGGAAACCTCCTCTCACTTAAAGATAAAGGTTTGTTGTCAATAGTGTTCATTTACTTTTATTCTAAGCAAAGCGTGCACATCATCATTCAGCAGCCTCTTATTTACAGCTCACTAATCAGTACAGGTTGATTGAGGTGTTGTGCATTTATTGTCAAAATCAGAAACATCCTGTCCTTGATTGATGTTGAAAACCTAGTCCATGCATTTGTTACTTCTAGGCTGGACTACTGGACTTCCTTAATATCATGATGTCCCAATAACTCTCTGAAAAACCTCCAGATGATTCCAAATACTGCAGCCAGAGTTTTGACAGGAACCAGTGACAGAGATCAGATTTCTCCAGTATTAGCTTCTCCTCACTGGCTACCTGTAAAATCAAGAATAGCATTAAAAAATCCTGCTTTTCACATACAGAGCCCTTAATGACAAAGCTCCTTCATCTTCTAAAAGCTTCTTCATCTTCTCCTAAGATTAGGCTTAAAACTGTCATTTTTCATAAAGATTGTACACCAATCAGGCATAACATTATGACCACCTGCCTAATATTGTGTTGGTCCCCCTTATATGGTCAAAAATGCTCTGAACCATTGGGCATGGACAAGAGGACCTCTCAGGGTGTCCTATGGGGTCTGGTACCAGGACGGTGGCAGTGGATCCTTTGGGTACTCTGGCTTGTGCAGTGGGGCCTCTGTCAATCCAACTTGTTCCACTCTAGGAAGTTTGGAGGTCAAATCAACATCTTGGGCCATTGTCATGTTCCTCAAGATGTTCCTGATTGTTTGATGTTGTTGCCATGTGGTGGGCTGCATTTTCCTGCGGGGGTAGGCCAGTGACATTTGGGATTTCCATTTGCATGAGGGAGTGTGCTTGTTCTGGGACCATGTTTATTTGGGTGTCTAAGTCTGTCTAAGGTTTTCCAGCAGAACACCACATAGTACCAATATGATCCATGTTATTCACTTCACCTGTCAGTGGTCAGAATGTTGTGGCTGATCAGTGTATATAAGTATAAAATAACACTGTACCTAAACAAGGCATCCTTTAATTTCCCAAGTTTAAAATAGTTGTATTTCCAGCTCCTCTCTGTGATAAATGACATGAAGAAGAATTACTTTGTTGTACCGATATCTTTGGTGATTTGATACGATACACAGAAGCAGGTTCGATTAAGAAAAGCACATCAATCTTTTTTCTTTCATTTTTTGGGGGGGATGCATTTTATCAGGCACAGACAATCAAATCATCCGCTCCCCCTTCCTTTTCAAAGCAGCATGCTGAAACAATTTTGTGATATGGTTCCTAAGTTGATCCACAACAACAGCTTCTCCCCTGAGGGCACTAACATTATTTTGCTGGAGGTGCAGAATCTCCACAAGTGACTACATGGCACCTTAGATTAAATTAGATTGGGAGAGAACACCTACACTTACAATGTTACTGCGGTCCTGGGAGATCCGCTGTCCCACGTATGAAATGCTTCAGCGATATTAGGTGAGGAGCCTAACACAACCGGAATAGTGGACCGCCGGGACAATTTGGCAGCCAGTCGCTGACATCTATAAAAGATGTGGGCTTGCCTCCACAGTTTTTGCTCAGCACACCGCCGCACATACTGATGGCTTTTGCGTTAGCGGTGGAATCATTCACACCGCTACTAAATATGTGACAGGCCACAATGAAAAATACAGTAAGTTATATTTACTGTTTGAAGCATTTATATGAAATCAAACTGGATAAAAACGGCCCTGACAGAGCGTGTGCAACCATTTTAACCAACTTTACTGCAGTTAGGTTCACGGCCATTCATCAATCAGGAGGCAACAGAGAAGAAGAAGCCCAGTGAATGCTAATAATCAGAGCAGTTCAGTGTTGGAAATACTTATGTTGGAAGCACTAAGAGGAACAGTTCTAATGGCTGTATCTCCCAAAAACTAATTAAAGACAAAACGGCGTCAACCCAGAGGTCAAAAGCAACAACATCAGTCTGTCTTTTGTGCAGATTTATTTGCAATTAATAGGATATCAGCTAATGGGGACATTTGTTTTGGGGAAATTTGAGGAAGCAAGGACAAATTTTAGAGGCAATTTTAAGATTCTATTTAATTTTGAACAAAGCTGTCTTTTCTTACTCCTACCTAATGTCATTCCCGTTATGTTCATAAATACTTTAGGTGAAAAATTTCCAAGTAATCCTGCTTGTGCTGTCATCTCAGTTTTTTATCTTCTTCCCATCTGAAGAAGGAGAACACCACTTCAGGGATACACAATGCACTTAAAGGCCTTGGCATATGTTGCATTGTGTGTTTGTTTGTTTAGCTCTATTTGTTTTCAGGGTTACTAACTTGCGAATCCTGCTTTTATTCATCCTTTTCCACGAAGAAATGAAAAATTCAAGATGGAGTATCTCAAGGATTTAGATGATCAATAGTCTGTGAATGCTGCCCTGCCTGGATGATGACGGGTCAGCCCATTGTATACACCTGGGAGGCCAGAAGGACACTGCAGACCCAGTTTCTGCTCTCGTTCCTGTTGGATCAGTAAGTGGTCTGAATGTGATGGAAGCCTCGCCCTCCCCCATGGACACATTTATGTCAGCTACACAGTATTCCCCTTATTCCTGCTCTGTATTTTATCAAAACCTCCTTAGAGCCATGAAATGGGCCAGCTATTGTTGTTCCTCTCACCTCCTTTTAGCGACCTGCAGTTATATTTATAACCTAACATTTCCTTTGACTCAGTGCAGAAACTACAACATATCATGCTGTGGAGCATAAAATAATTCTCCTTCTGGGTTTCATTACCTGTGAGCCATAAGGGGCCCTGAAAACGGGCTCAATACGAGCGAGTGCAAGGGTTTTGATGCATCGGATAGCTTGTGTATTACTGGACCAGGCCTGGTAAACATAGAGGCCAACTAAGGAACCATTTCCCTCTACAACTCTGCTGCAGTCCAAGTGATATGAGTGTGTATGACCAGTCGGTCCACCTGCATGGAAGGTGTCCAGATGTCTCTTCTCTGAATCTGGACTAAAGAAGAAGAAGAAGAAGAAGCCACGAATACATTTTTTACAGTATTTATGAAATGTTGTTTTCGCATATCCCAGTTGGGGTCAGAGCGCAGGGTCAGCCATGGTACGGTGCCCCTAAAGCAGGAAGGGTTAAGGGCCTTGCTCAAGGGCCCAACAATGGCCGCAATGGGGGGGTTGGATTCTCTGACCTTCTGATCCGTAGTCCAGAGACTTAACCGTTGCGCCACCACTGCCCCCAGTTGCGCCCAACGGGAAAGACTTTATCATCACATCCTCAGACATTCCCCAACAGTGATGTAGAATAATGTAAACTGTGCAATGGACCTAACCCCGTGTTTTTCAACTAGATCTATGGCTTAAAAAACATAACACTGGAGTCTTTTAACTGAACCTTGATCCGGCTGATATGATGGAGCAGAAGTCATGTCAGCCATTATAATACCTATTGTCGGTCCAGGAGTGGAGTGAATCCATATTTCTTGTGTATTTGAGCTGTAGTGCTCAAATTAATCTCATTTAGCTTTCAGGTTAGGTTTGGTGATAGCAGTCACCATTTTCTGGGGATTACAGAGCAAAGAAAAAGAAAAAGTGTAAATAATAAAATCGAGTTTAATATTTTAAACTTGGCAATTAAAAACTGGAAGCTTCAAGTTGACTTTCCATAAAATTCACTTTTAACTTGAGAGAATCAAAAGACTTAAATTCATCTAACTTAAACTGGCTGCATTAATATCACTTGTGAATTTAAATTGAAGCAACTCATTAAGTTGGTCCAACATTTCTCTTTTTTTAGTACACGTCACTATAGACAAAGCAAGCAAAACATACTGGTTCGGCATGCAGGCATAAGGCTCTGCAAGTACTAAGATGTGTGATAAACTGTTGATAAAGAGTTGTCGTCATCATAAACATACTGGGCTGTATGTTAAGTTGCAGTTTACATCCCTGTCTGTCGTTGACCTTCGTAGTTTTGGATATAAGATGTCAACATTTCATCTGCAGCATAACTACACTTTAAGATTGAAATTGCCCTCTTTCACTCAAGGAACCACCAGATTTATACTTGTATCAATAGACTGGCACAGGAATGAGTCCTAAAACCCGGAGGTGAGTTAGCTTTGGTTCCTAACTCTAAAAGTCAATGGGGATTTTGAATGGGTTTGTGTTTAGACGCCTGAAATAAGGTCTGTGGTTAACACAAGCTTAGGAGATGTTGACGTTTTGTTCGACGAGATAAACTACGTTAGATAAGACCCCCACTTGCAGAGGTGGCAAATCCTGGTCCCCGAAAGTAAAAATCCTTTCCGTTCTAGATGTCTCCCTCTTCCAACACACCTGATTCAAATGATCAGCTCATCATCAAGCTCTGCAGAAGCCTGGTAACGATCCTGACCATTTGAATCAGGTGTGTTGGAAGAGGGAGACATCTAGAACGGAAAGGATTTTTACTTTCAGGGACCAGTATTTGCCACCTCTGCCCACTTGTGAATTTTAAAGTTTTTACGCGTACTTAAAACGGCGGTTGCTCACAAGTGGCTAAATGAGACTACAGTGGTTGTCGGGGACATTAGACGTCGTCACGCCGAACACAAACCCCGGGAACTCTCTCACTAGTCCGCCTCACAGCCTCTAGTCCTGTTTTTCAGTGCTCTTGTAAAGTCTTATATATTTATCAATATATATTATTTTCCAATTGTAGTTATTTTTCAATTTTTCAAAAGCTACGGTTTGGCTAGCTTGTCAAAAGTGCTGATTAGATCTATGAAGCATAACGGTCGTGACGTCAAAATCAACCGACAGCAGTGTAGCTCGCTGTAGCATAGCGTTAGCTTTTTACTTCTCTTGGCTGCATTAACGCTTCAAACTTCATATAAATGGTTTCATCTGTGAAGATTATCCAGCTGAACAAAACAGCAACGCATCAGAAACAAGTGTTTGACACAGAGCTGATTTTCTGCAATGATCCAAAATCCAATGCAAAAATCCCATATAGGCGAATTTTCATAGGAACCACCGGCGCCATTTTTTCCGGGTTGGCCTACAGAAATACGTCATCACTATACCAGTCTATAGCATCAGACATTAATAATACTATGGTCTGTCACTTAACTCTTGGTACATTTAAATCCCTCAAATTAGAAATAGTTTTTATGTTTATACATACTGTTCAAATACCTGCAAGTCGACCCCAAGTTTGACACAAATTAGTTTTTCCTTGATTGCTACACGTTGACGGACACCTAAAAGCATAGAACAACTTTTACAGGAAAATAGTTATAGATCAGATTAAAGATTATCACTGATCAGTCTTATATTTAGAAGTCGTCAATTCTGGTGTCAGTGACGTCCAATTCGAGACCGACAGGAGCGCCAGCGATCCCATTTGCGTATCCATTGTTCAGTGTGGTAGAATTGCAACCAAATAAGATAAAGCGATAATTCTTTTTGCATATAAAACCTGAGGAGTTACACTTTCATATCGCACATCCAACGTGTCCCAGAGCGCCGTTTCCTTCCACTAATGTGTTTGCAGAAATCCAGTTTAAAGCTCCACAACATAAACATTAGAATCTAGACCGTGGGCGTCACATTGCTAAGTTCTGATGTCGGAATACACTTCATCCCTACACTCTCACACACCCACATATGGAACCGGAAAAACCCGTTCCTCTGTGTTTTATCATGGACAGTATTTAACTCCTATCACAGCTCCACTGGTGCTACTGAAGTGTAATGTTCGACTTTGAGGTTTGATTGCACCATTGATGTATATAGTGTATATATTTATAGTTTACTTTGAAGTACATGTTGTCTTTCTGCAAATTGGTTATTTCTGTATATAGTTATGTCTGATTGTATGTATTTTGATTTTAAAAAATGGCACTACAGCATGTAAAAATGTAAAGACATGCTCTGGCTGCTTGTTCTATTGTAGGTCTTAAAGGGTTAAACAAAGAAGCAGCTCTGATAATAAATAGTCATTACTACTGATACTACTGCACAACAATGACACAACAGCACAACAGATTATCGGTGAATTGGTAATTAAAGTGTGCAACAGGTAAGCAAACTGAATGATTAGCTGTGGAAGCAGCTGGTAGGAGCAGTGATGTTGTGTTTAAAGTTCAACCCCCTCCAATACACCGTCCATTAGAGGTGATATCTTTAGAGCTGGTCTTAAAGTCATTTCTTGTTTGTTTCTGGTTATTTTATGGTTAGTAGTTATTAATTGTACCCCGGTGATTCGAATGAGATCAAACATGACGTGTTTATAGTAAGTATGGCTCCTGAAATAATATTAAATGATTTTAACGTGCATATAAATTATGTAATGTAGTTAAAATAGAAGTAACTTTTAATAGAAAACAATGAGAAGACTTTTTAAACATGTATGCTCAAGAGTAAAGGCTTTCTGTCTTCAACACTGGTCCTGTTTGAGTGTCTTGCATTATTAAGATCCAGATTTTGGGTCTGGTGGAGTTCCTTAAATTTAAACAGTTGAGTTCATCCCTATGTATAAAGTCCTAGTTGCAGGAGGAGGCAGTTTGCCCTGGAGAGGTCTGTGGAGACTCAGAAGTCAGACAGTCTGAGACCATTATCAGTTCCTGAGGGAGGAAGGAGACAACCTCATTTCCAAGAGCGCATTAAATTGTCTTTTGGCAGTAAACATCCGTCCTGTTTGTTACCTGGTGTCTGGCGCAGATGGTCCATATTAATAGAAGTCTTTGTTGGCTGCCTTCTGAACGAGTCTCCGACCAAATTTACAGCTGGGTGCTGGATTTTTGAGAGTGCTCGCTCTGGTCGTGCAATAAGCTTTTCTTCTGCTCGTTTGTTTGCTAAACATCATTTTATTCTGTTGGACATTTGTGGGAAGTCTTGTCATAATTATGAAGTATGAATCTTTGAATTATATCCAGGCCAGTTTCATTAGTTTGTTTTTTTAAATTATTCCGTTGACCCACAATTCAAAAGCGACGTCTGATTTTCATTCGTTAATTTTCAGTAACTTTTTATTTATTATTACTTTTGTCAGTTTCAAGTTATTTCAGCGTATACTCTGTTTTGATGCAGCTCAGTTCACAATATAGCGGTTATGATTTACATATTTTGTCTGCAAACACAACAAAAACACAGGTTAATGACAGCAGCTGCGTCGTGAGGTCGGTTATATTGATATTTACGATGACTGATGGGAGTCGCCGCCTCCCGTCCGCCCAGCAGAAGCGATCAGATCGTCTTCCTGGGATCTCTGGCAGTATGACAGTCTGAAAACAGAGATAACCGCCCAACCCTAAAGCATGTTGCTTTGTGTATCGACGTACACAAAGGCTTTACAATTTAGCCTCTGAAAACTGCTACAGCTACTCTTCTGATGCAACATGCTTATTAGTTTTATTAAGCCTTCTCGAGTGTGTGCCAATATCCTGCCAACAAAGGCTTGCTGTTATTAGCATGCAACAAATAAACGAGACAGTGAATTATCGTCCTAATGCAGCCTCTGCTCTGAAAAGACGATGCGATTGAAACTCGAAGCCCGCTGGAGATTCCGCTGAAAATGTAAATTGACACGCCGCCGACGGAAATACAGTTCACGGAGAGGAAGACTCATTTCAGCGTAGGACGTGTGGCATTACGAGAGCAAGTCATCACATTTTACAGCCCACTTATTCATTATTGTTTTCCAAAGGACAGGTGGGCTATGAATCAGAGACAGTTGTGGAGTACACTCAGAAAAATAAGGCTGAGGCACAAAGGTGCTTGTCCTGCCTGCAAGTCTTTCCTAATAGAGCACAAGACTGCAGAGGTGTCGGTCAGGAAGCAGGAGCATAGATGCAGTTGTGTGTTGATGGAGTCATTCATCCATACCATACCATCCAGCGCCGGTCCGACCCAATGTGGCACCCTAGGCGAGATTATACACTGCGCCCCCTAAGTTGGCAATTCTCATACATTGCGAGCAATGTGGTAGGGAAACGCGTGAGTCAGAGCTTTTTGCCATTTATAGTCTCAGATGTTTCTATTTAACACATCGAAAACGCTGAAAAACGGCAGGTATCCATCAACCCAGCTACCCTCCTCACTCATGGTAGCAAAAACATTCATAACCCCGGACTCCCATGGTGCATTGCGGCACGACATTGGACCGGCTCTGTGATCGCTACAATAAGCTTAAAAAAGAAATCTAATAGCATTGTTTTGTAGTAATATTAATTGGGTATTGCTTTACATTTTAATCCATGTGAGCTTTTCTAATTTAAGAGTTAACAGTTATAACTAGTTTTAATATTGTACGATTGAAAAGCGGGTTGCAAGTACAGGACTGTTGTGCTGCAATGCATTATGGGAGTTAGGGGTTATTAACATTGTTTTTAGCACCATGAGTGTGGAGTGTAGTGGGCTTGATGGCTACCTGCCACTGTGGTCAA
>OMNN01083459.1:21134-55655 GCA_900302755.1 Chromis chromis | reverse complement strand
ACCTGTTTGCCTTTTTTTTTTTTTTTTTTTACCATTTGAACAACAACAAAGAGGCAATTTTGACATTAGAAACCAGAACTATTTCTACAGCTGCTGCAGTTAATCAGCATTATTAATGACATCGATGCTGAAACTGCATCAACGTTATTATTGTTAAGTCTTGACATCAGCTGTTTTTGTTACTCGAGTCATTAGTCGGCTGCACTTAAGACAATGGTGGCAGCAAAGTTTGATTCAGATCAGTGTATAGGTCTATAAGGCTCCAAAAGTGTCCTTCAGTTATCACAGAATGAAAAGGAGGTTTCTACTTTGTGCAGAGTTTTCCCAATTTTTCACAAAGCATAAGCACCTTGAGGGAAAACACACAAGAGGCATTTCACATCTGTTTACTTCTCTCCTGCTCTCTGTGCTCACATGTGTTTCAAGCCAACCACATCCCCAATAAATCTGTTCTCATTTACATATTTTGCTGTTGTCCGACAGCTGAACCGCAGTTCCTTACAGCTACATGCTAACCAAGCTGCCGCTCTGCGCTGCTAATCCTGATCTTCAAACCGTGTCTGTCGAATTCATCGCTTGCATCACTTAAAGATGACGACTATGCTGTGAATCTGGCCATTATTTCATAGAATTTGAAGCTACAAGTCAAAAAACTATTTCACAACAAGAAGAGACGCTTTAGCTGCTAATGTTGCACTTTATAGAGACAAGTTTTTTACTTTGTTCAGGGGTTTAACATAGACTTGGAGTTTCCAGTTTATTTCTACAGTTTTGGACTTTAATATGTAAACTTCTGTTTCCATTTTGCACTGTGCTAACTTAAATAAAATGGCCATTTTGCTTTTTTAGCTAAGAAATAGCTTGTCTGTACTTAAACTTTGAAGATTTTGGCTGAAAGAAAAGCTGTCAGGGGCATCGCAAAAGCAAAAAAAGCCTCCATAAAGTGCCCAGCTCTGACTGTGAAAGAACAGGTCCAACAACAAAGCAATTAAAGATGTGTCTGAGAATTTATTTTTTTTGTAGTAAATCAATGTGTTTCACACGTTAATTTGAAGCTAAGAAGATCATATTGAATATTGTTCTACTCCTGACAGTCACTGTGTTGTCAGGGTTAATGAATAAAAGGATCAAGGTTTTAAAACTTCTCACAATATGAATGCGGCTGACATGATATTATGAAGTGTAGTCTTGCTTCTCAGAAGCAGTTTTTTTCTTTGCACAATGTTTTTGAATTCATCTTTAATTATTCACTTTAACAGTTTATAATGTTCTCTATGGCATCACTGTAATTCTTAACTATCAAAACATACGACATCACATTTTCTGTGGTGCAAAATACATCATTTGGTAATTTGAGGAAGTGAAATAGTCACTAAGACTGACACAAGGCCTTTTCACGTTGACCTCCAAACTGGACAAGTGTACGAATGTCCATGCATTGATGAAAAAGACAACATTTCACCTCAAATTTCCCACAAAGCACCTGGACTATTCACAAACCACAGTAACTCAGTGGGTGCCTGACACTCATCAGGCCTGGTAGTTTTCAGTGTGGCTCCCCAGACACCAGACCACCACCTGTTTACATTCAGTCAGCCTCCTGCATTCGACTCAACCCCTAATTTGACAGCTAGAATGAAAATCAGCAGGGCTGCGGCTCCTGAAGTCATCCTGAACACTGATCCCCAGAGTGAGCTGAGCATCTCACTTTCTCTGCTCCGCTACCTTTATGTGCCGGCTCTATTTTTACCTTAACAGCCTCCAAGTGTATATTTATTTGGCACTTGATATAAAATGAACATTTAAGGCTGCATTTTATATGTTTTGAAATTGCAGCAAAGATAGTTTTTGTGGTTTATGTCTCTTGAATAAAGTCTGCAAAATATGAGAAGCAAACTACAGGTTTCCTTCTGCTATGGAGGAAATAAGGGGAGATTAGAGAGTGCTTTGCACTATGTGATTAAAATGAGTAAAGGTCAGCAACAACGTGCATCAGAAATGAGATAGAAATTTACTCATAAACACGTCTAAACAATGCACCACTACATTTTACACATATTATGACGAAAAAAATGGCAGTGACTTGGGTGCATTTACTAAAATATGCCGAACTGAGGTGCCATAACTCATGACAAGTACCATTTAGCAGAGTAGAAGTGAAAGTGGTAAATTTGGAATTTTATGAGCCGATAAGGCATCATCGGAACCAGCCGCTCTCAGCTGTCATTTTACTCCAAATAACCCTCTGTCTGTCTTTCTGCTTCATATTAATCTCACTCACTGAGCCTTTCCCTCCCAAAGACAAATCTGATCAATATCTCACTTTCCTGCAGCCACAAGCTCATTCGGAGCACAGAAAAGAGTCGTTAAGCAGCCACAGATATTTGTCAGAATGTAATGTAGGCTGACGATAAACAGATGGGGGCACAGGGGTGTTTATTCCTGAGGTCAGAGTGATCGAAAATATGCGATAATGATGTGTTTGTTTCATACCTATCCATACAGAAAGCTGAATACACTCCAGTTTGTCACTTATATGGCTGTCTAGATGTGTGGTCGCTACCCACAAATGTTTAATGAGACTGGATTTAAAGGATATGTGGGCAATTTTTGAGTTTTATTTTCATATTTTTGGCCGTCACGTTGTAGTCCCCAACTTAATTGCTGCAAACTAAAACTCTGAAAATCACACACTTTGTGAAGAAACCTCAAACTTATTTGCGAGAGTAAACAAACACAAAATAATTCCCCGAACTGTCTCCGCTGTTGTTTAAATCCATTACGCTGTCAGTTTTCCTGTGCAGTGAGAGATTATTACCACCATTACGGGTGTGCTCACCATTGGCTCTAACTCCAAATGGAGCGTAAATGACCTGGCTAATCTGTTGTGTTGTTTCAGGCCTGTCTAATCGTCTGGCTGCTTGTTGCTGCGTACGCATATCTCAGCTATTACTTTGGCGAGTTCAGTGTTATCGCAACCAATTAAGGTGCTCTCAGACGGTGAGCAGTTGCTGTTTGAATCAGTTGCAGCAGGTTGGATCTCCACCACAGATTCTCTCCACTATACCAGGCTGCTGATATCCAATTTCTTTTTTTTATTATGCAGCTCAATGAAGCAGATTGTAGCATAGTTGCATGATTTATATAAATATACAGCATCTCAGCCACAATATCTGAATCACTGACAGGTGAAGGAAATAACTTTGATTCATGCAACAATGCAATGTGCTGCTTGGAAACCTTGGCTCCTGGCATTCCTGTGGATATTACTTTGACACGGATCACCCATTTAAATATTGTTGCAGGCCAAGCAAACCCCCCAACCCATGGTAAGGACACTATATAACAGTAAAAATAACTAAACTGCCTTCATTTAGTTAGTCAGAAACAGTACTTTGTCGTTAGCAGGTGTTGTTACAAATACATATAATATCGAGAAACTCATGTTCTGTCATGTTTTTCTTGTGCAAAAAGAAAAACGTGGGAGAAAATGTCCTCTTTCATTCACAAAATGAATATTAAATAATAAAATTCACATTGAAGGCTAGACACCTCACGCTGATTCCTATGTAATAATAATAATAATACATTTTATTTAAGGCGCCTTTCATGGCTCTCAAGGACACCATACAGATAAAAGCACAAAATAATATATAGAGACACACAATAAAAGGCGATAAAATACAATTAAATAAAAAAACATATAATGCTCAGAATATAGACAAGATGAATAAATATGGACTTCAAATAAATATAAGATAAATATGAACCTAAGTTGCAGCATCAACCGCCCATGCCACCTGAATTGTCATCTGTTCAGGCTACCCCCACTCACAGAGAGTAGGAGAGCCTGAACAGATGAGTTTTGAGTTGGGATTTGAAGTGTGGGAGAGAATCAATGTTGCAGATTTCAGGGGGGAGTGGCTGAATGCTCTGCCCCCCATGGTAATGAGGCGAGCAGAGGGGACAGTGAGGCGGATCGATGAGGAGGATCTGAGGGTGTGGGTGGGTAGGGTAATATGGAGGAGGTCAGCAAGGTATGGAGGAACCAGGTTGTGGATGACCTTAAAAGTTAAAAGTAATATCTTGTACTGGATGCAAAATGGAATAGGGAGCCGATGGAGCTGTTCCAGGACGGATGTGATGTGACAGATGGATGGGGATCTGGTGAATTCTTTACAAGTTGAAGCTTGTGAAGGGTTTTTTGAGGGAGACCAAACAGAAGGGAGTTGCAGTAGTCAAGCCAAGAAGTGACTAGACTGTGGACCAGTATGGCAGCGGTACGAAGTGTGAGGGAGGGGCGAAGACGGTTGATGCTGCAGAGATGAAAATAGGTGGACCGGGTGATGTTGATGTGAGATGTGAAGGAGAGTGTATTGTCAAGGATGACACCCAGACTCTTAACCTGAGGGGAAGGACAGATGGGAGAGTTGTCAATGGATAGAGTGAAACTGTGGGTTAAAGTGGCTTTTGTTCCAACCAGTAGCATTTCTGTTTTATTGCTGTTTAATTTAATGAAATTGGATGTGAACCAAGATTTTATCTCAAGAAGACAGTCAGAAAGGGAGGATGGAGGAAGGGTGGAGGTCGGGTTTAGTTGAGATATAGAGCTGTGTGTCATCCGCGTAGCAGTGGGAGTGAATGTGGTGTTTTTGAAAGATGTGACCGAGGAGGAGTAAGTAGATGATAAATAATAGGGGCCCCAGGACAGATCCCTGGGGCACACCTGTGGTAACTGGGAGAGAGTGTGAGGGAATATACACCGATCAGCCACAACATTATGACCACTTACAGGTAAAGTGAAAAACATTGATCGTATTGGTACTATGTGGTGTTCTGCTGGAAAACCTTGGATTTTGGTATCCGTGTTGATGAGACTTAGAAACTCAAATAAACAATGTCCCAGAACAAGCACACTCCTACATGCAAATGGAAATCTTAAATGTCACTGGCCTACCCCTGCAGGAAAATGCACCCCACCACATGGCAAAAACATCAAACAATCAGGAACATCTTGGCCCAAGATGTTGATTTGACCTCCAAACTTCCTAGACCCCATTCTGATCAAGCATCAACAGGATGCAGTGGAACAAGTTTGATTGACAGAGGCCCCACTGCACAAGCCAGAGTACCCAAAGGATCCACTACCAACGTCCTGGTGCCAGACCCCATAGGACACCCTGAGAGGTCCTCTTGTCCATGTCCAATGGTTCAGAGCATTTTTGACCACATAAGGAGGACCACCACACAATATCAGGCAGGTGGTCATAATGTTGCTGATCGGTGTACGTACCTGATAAGTAAATGGTAAATGGTCTTCACTTATATAGCACCTTTCTACCTTAGTGGTACTCAAAGCGCTTTACAATGTGTTTCGCATTCACACACCAATGGCGACAGACTTCCATGCAAGGTGCCTGCCACTGGGAGCAACTTTGGGTTCAGTGTCTTGCCCAAGGACACTTCGGCATGTGGAGAGGCCAGGGATCGAACCACCAACCTTGCGATCAGTGGACCACCCACTCAACTCCTGAGCCACAGCTGCCCATAAGTGGTGTCATAGACCCCCTCCTCTGTTTAGAGATGATTATTCCAGTTTAAAACAGATGTCTTCTGTGTTATCTGTACAGAATGTGAATATTGCTGTTCTCAAAAGAGTGTCCTTTATCCTTTAGATGCAGGTTGCTGAGTCTTGACTTTAATGTGTTCCCCCCCTATATATAGGTCTGTGCACTCCTCGTTGCATTCAACTGCATATATAACAAGAGAAAGAACCAAAAAGAAAAGTCCAGTTGCCTTCTACTGAAGCTCTTAGGATTACTATGACCTGGACGACTGAGAATCTACGCAAACATAGGGGTAGTACTACTGAATAACACTTGTTTTTCTTTTGCACAGGAAATATGAGAAGCTCGTCAATGACCTCTTGGACTGCCTCGAAGACCGAGACTTGTAGGTTTTCTTTCCACTTGTGTTATGCATTCATCGTGTAAATGCCAGTGTATGCTATATATTCTGTATTTTTATGCATCAGCAGCCTCTGAATGAGCTTTTCTCCTCCTATAGCCTTGACTGGAGACTTGATGTTAGCCTGTATTTCCAGTAGAGAATAGATATATAAAATAGTCGTTGGAGGAGATCTTCGATGAAATAATACTACACCGCAATACAAAATCGCTGTTTTTTTTTATTTTTACGAGGCTTGTTTGCATGTATGTCTGTTTGCATTTCAGGCCCTGGAAGTTTGAGCACATGGCCACAGACTTGTTGTCTCTCCTGCTGAGAGATGATCACCCACTTCCCCCCGACGCCGTCCTCTACTTCACACAGAGCCTGGTGCACGACTCCATCAGCATACGCAAGGTCTGCAGCTGTTTATGTTGATGCCTGTATGAGCTTTTGTTCGAGTGCATAAAATGTAAACACTTTACGGTAAAGCATCTCACTCTCCGCTGGTGTTATAAGAATGGAAATGGGATGGTAAAAAGCCTTTTTCTGTTGTTCATCAGATGTGAGATGCACTTGGCATCAGTAATCCCTCCTCTCATGCTAGAGCAGCTCATGAGCAGATATATTTAAATTCTACTCACACACATAGATTCAGTTCATAATATATACTATACAGTATGTACCATATAGTAATATTTATAGTATACTGATTATGCAGGTAGCTTACATAGACCCACCAGGAAATAAGGTGTGCACATTTCCATATCATCATCAAAAAGAGAACAAAATACATTTCTAAACCATTTCTAAACATTCTTTATAGATTTCATCACCACCTTTACTTTATTTACATATTTTATTTATAATGTCCAACTTAAATACGGATCTGCTCTGTGAGCTTCGTCTGTTCTCTTTTGAGACAAAGTCTAATTTATATTTTAATTGTTATTTTTTCTTTTACCATGGTGCTTCTTAGCAGGCGGAGATCTTATTTCAATACAGCCAGTCGGATCTTGCATAAACCTGCCTCGTCTGTACAGCAGATGGTCACACTGAGCCTGACAGCAGCTGCAACACAACACAAGGGCCACACACTTTGAACAACAACCCACATTAGCTTTCCTGCTAAAGTCATTTTGTCCTACACTTTAGCTTGTTGAGCAAGTGACCAAACAAACATTCATTGCTGTAAAGTGTTCTGCTAACATCAGTTTGCAGGAGAGATACCTCATTTATTTGTTAGCTGCAGCATATTAACCAGCATGTAAACATACCTGCAAATGGCAATCCAGTTAGATGCTGATGTGCTTCTTACTCTTCAGAATTACTGCTAACAACATGCAGTCTGTCCAGAACTTGTAGTTATTTTTACGCACCTTCTCTGTCATTTCCTACAGCGTAGACTGATAAGCGGGGAAAGAAATAATTGTATGTGATTATTTCAGTTGGACTAAAAAATTAAAAAAAAAATTCTCCTATTTTTGAAATACATCAAAATGTAAAATAAATAAATAAATAAAAATAAATAAAGTGTGAGTTTACATGTGTTTAAATGAACCAAATAACAATTAAAACCTATGACTATAAATACAAACCGGGGATCTTCTAGCTGTAATGCGACAGTGCTAACAACCGAGCCAACGTGCAGCCCCCTATTTATCATTAGATATATATTAGAATTATACACATGTAAACGAACTTCATTAAACATTAAAAAGTCATTCTTGTGTGGGATTAAGGTCTGGAAATGCACTTTAATAGTATTTTTTTGTGCCCCAGATGTTGGAATATTACCATTTTTTAGCTTTTTTTAAACAACACAGACAGAAATGACAGTGCCAGATAAGCAAAAAGAGAGACCTGTGCAAAAAAGTGCATTTCTGGGCAGCTAATTGACCACAAACAGCAGCACTTTAAGGATAAGTTACAAAACTACAGGATAATGTAAAACTGGGACAGGGCATATTCTAGTCCATTAACACAGGTACAGCTTGTATTGGACCCTGTGACTCTATGTAAAGTGTTCTACCTGTAGATGTAAATCAGGCTCACTACAGTATAAGGCAACAGTTTGTTTCCTATTGTTGACTATATTTTTCATCTCTCTTAGGTTGCAATCTTAGCAGTGGCTGGTATCCTCAGACAGCTGAAACGACCAATAAAGAAAGTAACTGTGAAGCCATCAGATATCAGTGAGTTTACACACATAAGCACATGCAATCTCACATTTAGTCCTTGTAGCAAAAGGCAGAAGTTTTAGCTCCTCATTTTAATTAAATAATACATCATGATGCACGGACTAATTGTGTGCTAATTGACTGTTGAGTAAACAATAAGACCATAATATACATCCACATTTGCTGTTTATTAAAAAAGATGAATTGCTTTTTTGGTCTAGAAACTGGGAAGCTTTCCAAAACACTCACTCACCTCCCAAAAAAAAGAAAGAAAAGACAAATAACACATTTATTTGTGTGCATTTCCGGGATGGTTTATGGGATTGCGTTGTATCTGTAGGTGGTATCGAGGACCCTGAGGGGGTGTGCGTCGGGGATCGTGAGGGGAATCGCTGGCTGCAGTACGACAGCAACAACCTACCTCTGACTCAGGAGCACTGGGACTCTCAGCACTATGTGGAGAAAACACACTGTGGCTACTACTCATGGCCGAGGTAAACGACAGCGGGCTCAGAGAGCTGACGGCTGATTAACAGCCTGGTTGGAGGGAATAAAATAGCTGATTGACTTAACTGCTTGGTTGATTTGATGCTTGTCTTTGAGCCTTTTGTGGCCAGGCTCATGTCTGACGAAGTGCTAGATGACTGATCTGGGTGGCTGGATAACTAGCAGGGTGTTGAAGTGACTTTCTGTCACGGCCTGGCCCAGATAAGGCTTACTGAACGACTTACTGCCTGGCCTAGATAGAAGAATTGATGTATAGGTGGAGGGCTGGCTGGCTGTCTCGGTATGCGGACGGCTTGCTGACTAACTGACTTTATAATCATTCATTTATCCTTGCTGCTTATTTGAAGACAGTATGTGTCTATCCAGATTTTTTCTTTGTGTTGTTATCTATAAATCACGGCAGCCTCTTCTTTGTCTCCCGCTCCTTTCAGAGAAATGATGATCTATGCAGCTTCTGAAAAGCCAAACGATGACCTGCCATACGAGGAGATGAGTGAGGTACGTGTCTGCACTGCGCCCCCAACACAAGAAAATCTCTGCCTCTCTCTGTCTCGTTGTTATTATTATTACATTTGGTGTGCGTTTGTGTGTCACCCAGGGTGAAAAGATCATCTTTGAATATTTCTCGGACCCCGAGTTTATTGACCAGCTGATAGAGTTTCTCTCTCTGGAGGATCGCAAAGGGAAAGACAGCTTCAACCCTCGCCGCTTCTGTCTCTTCAAGGTGCAATTGAAATTCTCATCTTGGATCGATCTGTTCAAAAAAAACCAAAAAAACCTTTTTACAAAGAAGTGACACAGCATAATACCACTAGCTAAGGCTAAATTGAATTCCACGGAGCTGCAATTTCTGTCATCAACTCCTGTGATTCATTGTTCTCCGTCAGGCGGCGGTTTACTTGCGTCAAACAAATGAGTGTAATCTGTCTTTTTCTGGTTAAAAAAAAAAAGAAAAAAAGAGAAAGAAAGAATGGATGTCTTTGTTTTTTCAATGCCAAATGAACCCACACGCTCGCGTCTGATTGACAGGGGCTGTTTCGTAACTATGGCGATGTGTTCCTGCCGTTACTATGGCCACACCTGGAGCAGCTCGCCAGTGACCCCCACGAGAGCTCCCAGCGCTGTGTGTGCGAGATTACTGCAGGACTAATCAGAGGCAGCAAACTCTGGAGTTTCAGCAAGGTACTGGAGACACACACACACACACAAGCATCCACACTGCACTGCTCTTTTGATAAGAAAAGTCAATATTAATAAAAACTTTCATTATTGTGTGTGTGTGTGCTCAGGTGGATAGGTTATGGCAGCTTTTGTGCCCCTTGATCAGGACGGCGTTAACCAACATCACAGTGGAAACCTACACAGACTGGGGCACCTGCATCGCTACTGCTTGTGTGAGTTGCCCACATGCATACAAATACACCCCAGAGAGCATAGTTCAGGGCCTATTAAAGAAAAATTTGGGATTTATCAGTTCATTTAACTTAAAAAGCTTGAAAAAAATACAAATAAAACAAACATACAGGTGAAAATTGCACCTTGATGACACCATTTACAGCAGAAACTCAGAGATGTACCAGTTTTTTTTGTGTGTGTTGGTATTTTTAGATTTTCTAGTACCATGGCTGTAAGGGTTGCAGTGTCAGTCAGTTGACATTTGTAGCTTTTGAGTCAAATGTCTCAACAACTATTACAAGGATTGACACGACATCTAGTACCTATATGTGTTTCCCCCCAAAGATAAACTGGGTATGCTTTTACTTTTCATTTCACGCCGTCATCAAGTCAACATTTTAAGTTGTCCATGTCTTTTTTTTATCAAATACCTACAAAATTAAAGACATTCCTCCTCATTCTCACCTCTGTTTAGTGGCAATTAGCAAATGTTAGCATCCTTAAAAGCAAATTGAAGATGGCAACAAGGTTAAGCATTACAACTGTTAACCTCAGCATGTTACTATTGTCACTATAGTTAGCATTTAGCTTAAAGCCCCACTGTACCGTACAGCTTCAGAGAGCTGCTACCAAAGCTGGAGTTTTTTTAATCTCCCCTTCTAGCCCTTTATTAAGCCCCTAAAAACTCAAATCTGTGCATCAAAGTTCCATGAAAATAATCCATTCTTGCCTCAAAATGTTACTTTACACCGTTAATTCCTCTAGAATGTGCAGATCTATGCAGTATGCAGTCTCTGCCTCTTTCTCCACCCAACCCTTCAACATTCGCTGCAGCTCAAGCGCACCAGCTCACCTACACCTCCGCTCAAACACCAAACACAAAAACCAATTCTGAAAAAAATAATAATATAGGAAGTCCCACCCTGCATGCTGAGGTTTGTTATCCAAACCCTGAAAGTCTGAGTCCATGTTTTTGAGACTGTATAGTATAGACTGTCAGGATACTGTAGTTTCAAGGTGAAAATGCATAAACCATGCCGTTGACTGCTTATTTTCCTCATGATATGTCTCCTAGCATATAAAAAACACCATATGGACATGTTGACAAGGTTAAAAACTTGATTGCCACCGGAGGGGGTCTTGATAATTACCAACAAATGTCTTACTAGACAATTTTGTAAATCTGTGCTCTTCACATGGGGATTAAGGTTAAACTATTGTTGCCTGCATTTTGTTGTTGCGAGAAGCCATTTGGATCAATGAGAACATACAATTTTAAGGACAAACAGTATACCAATGCCATCCTCTTTTGGTTGTACTGCGTTGTGACAGTCATCTGTGTTGATTTTGAGGAGGAGAGACATCAAATATATGCAAAGTTATGCTCATATAATACAAAAAAAACACATACAGTTTTGATCCAAAGACTGCTTAGACTATGGGAACATGTGCGTACAGTACCTCAGTGGATAAACACATCCTCACCTTAAATAACTGGTCTAAAAATAATGCAGTTTTGTGCTGGATGCTGTCCAAATAGGAGAGCAGGGACCCCAGGAAACTCCACTGGCTGTTGGAGCTGCTGATGGAGAGCCCCCTGAGCGGAGAGGGCGGCTCATTCAGGGATGCCAGGTATGTGTGTGTGTGCACGAGCAACAATCTGTGTGTGTTTATGTCATCTACGGTATTTCTGAGGTTTCTGATTTCAGGCTGCAGCAGTAACCTGAGCTGCTGAGCTTATGTGCCGCAATAACACAAGGACCCCCCTCCCTTCCATCCCCCCCTTCTCTCTCTTTGTCTCTGTCAGTTTGCTGTATGTGCTTCAGGGAGGTCTGGCCCAGCAGCAGTGGAGGGTTTCTGAACTGCTGCACAGGCTGCTGGCGTACCTGGAACCCAAACTCACCCAGGTGTATAAAAATGTCAGGGAGCGCATCGGCAGGTACCAAATGAGCTCACCTCTTCTGGACGATCACGTTGAAATAAACTGATTAGCGTGTGCATGTCTGTTTCAATTCTGCATTTGTGACTCTTTCCATCCTCCTTGTTTCTCCTTTTCACTCTCCAGTGTCCTGACCTATATCTTTATGATAGACGTGGCCCTGCCCCACACCCGGCCCACCTCCTCCCCCCACGTGGCAGAATTCGTCACCCGGGTCTTGGGGCGACTCAAGCCCCTCACGTCGGAGCCCGAGATCCACAACCACGTCCACGAGGAGAACACCCAGGAGACGGACGAGCGCACCCAGGCTGTCAAGCTGCTCAAGACGGGTCAGAATGTAGATGCGAGCATGTAAACTGTGTGGCGGATGGACGTGGTGGAGGCTGGGGATAGATGCTGGCTTTGGGGAAATATATATATAAATATATATACTGTGACAGACTGCTCTCTTGGTGAAATAGACAGACACACTGAGGCCAGATGAAACAAGCTAAAAGCAGGGATTCCTTATTGATTTCGCCTTTTAAATTGACTTTTAAAGATAGTGAAGTATAGATTGAAGGGGGTAGTCAAGGGTGTGTGTTCAAGCATTTTGAAAAGAAGCTATGGAAAAGAGTCCAATTCGGTATCTGGGAGTATCTGGGAGTGTGTCTCTCATATAATTTGTACAGGTCGCACAGTTGAGTAATTTAAACTCGATTTTATTATAGATTTTTTTCTCCCTCTCAGTTACAGGCCAGTCTCTAATAGCGGTTTAACAAATTGCGTTCACTCAGTTTTTCAGCATTTTCTCATTTAATGCTTTTTAAAAAAAGTCATATTCAACCAAAGGGTCAGTTCCTCTAAATGACAAAAAACAAACAAACACATTTTCTCACTTACCTCCAGTCGCATCTAGCAATAGAGATGGATTTGGTGTTATTTGCCTGGGTGCTCTGCTACAGAGATGTTTATCTTTACCAAAACGGGAAAGAAACTTCGCGGGTCTGTTTCATGAAACGGCTGCGTAGGAGAGAGACGAGCATTTACACAAATTACCAAAAGGCTCTCAAACACTGCATGAATCACAAAAAAGTCTAAATTTTGCCTGATGGCATCGAAATAAACGCAAGTTAGATAGTTTACAAAACACAATTGAGTTGATTTGGTGGAAGTTTAACAGCAATGTATCTTTCCAATGATCATGCAAAGATTGTACTCTTTGATTGAAGCTGTGTTGACCTATGTTAGTACAGGCGATCAGTACTTAAAGTGAGAGATGGATGAAAAATGTGTAAGTTGTGCTTCAATTTCAAGAACTTTACAGTAAAAAACTGGCTGCTATTGAGACCAGACAAACGAGATATTGCATTATATCAGAATGCTGATGCAGCCAACAGGTATGTCAAATAAACCCTGTTTGATGCTGAAACATAGCCATTAAAAACTAGCAAAATTAGCCAGTGGGAGTTTTATAGTGGCGTTATAAGGGAGAGACTCACTAATTAAAGAGTCCTGCATAGAAATATATGGGTGAGGGCTGCTCACCATGTGGGCGCAGGTCGCCAGCAGAGGTCATGAGTTTGAGTCCGGCTCAAGACCCTTTGCCGCATGTCAGTCTCCTCTATACCCCCTTTCACCCTGTCTCTCTCTCTATCATTAAAAATTGGGATAAACTCCTCAAAAAATACTTTAAAAAAAAACAGAAAGAAAAGAAATATATGGGTGAATTTAAGTCCCGCCCCCTCTCCCAAAACAGCCAATAATCTGCTTTGTAACAGTCGAACCAGGAAACATCCAGTCAATCAAGAAACTGTCCACATGCGTTGTAGAAGTACGATCAGGAAAAACACTTTTTAAGCCTTATTTTGAAGCAAAGTTGCCTAGATTTGACTGGTAATTCTAAACGTGCAGTTTTTAGGTCATGGTGACCATTGAAGTATCAGTTATTCCTCTCTCCTCACTCATTTATATATGAGCATGGTCTTTGTTAGAAAGAAAAAATTGCCTAGGAAGATGATTGCTGAATAGCGAAACATGCCTGTAAGGGTTTTGATACCACTACCAACGCATCAAGTCTCAGACATTGATATCACACAACCTGGGCACATAAAATCCAAAATGCATTTCAAAAACCTGCTAGAAAATTGCTCTAAAATGAATCTCTTCATAGTTTCAGAGTAGATATTTCAAAGTGTTCTCGCTTTGTTTCATTGTGTTTATTCACACCTTCAAGTTCTTTCGCACTGGTTTGCCAAAAACCTGAATTTAGATCTCATTTTTTCCGTCTCAATATTTGCACATTGTTGCTCTTCCAGTTTGTCATCACTCTAATACTCCATTATATGGATAAATATCTGGTTACGGAATTACACAAGTCATTAGATACTAAATCATGATAGATTGTGTTTTATTACCGGAGCAATGCAGTAAGGTCACAGCACCAAGTCTGTAGTTTTTTCATTATTTGGCAGCAACCCAAACTCTCCTCTGTGTGTGTGTACGTGCTATTTTCAGTGCTGAAATGGTTGATGGCGAGCGCGGGGCGAACTTTCACCACTCCTGTTCAGCAGCAACTACAGCTCCTGCCTCTTCTCTTCAAGGTAAAAACACACACACACACACACACACACACACACACTGACACTCACAGGTCCCAGCACAGCATTATTACCCACTCAATCTTACTTGCCCATTAAACTCAATTTCTCTCTTCATTTACTCAAAACGGTGCGTCGCTCTGTGTCTTCCTGCCTCTCTCCGTCTCCCTCTCTCCCTGCAGATTGCCCCGGTGGAGATTGATGAGAGCTATGATGAGATGAAGCAGGATGCGCGCACGTGTCTCTCTCTCATGTCCCAGGGCCTGCTGTATCCCGAGCACATCCCTCTGGTTCTGGCAGCACTGGAGGAGGTAATATGCGCACACAAAGATGCTCATAAACACACACACACACTGCCCCACTTGCCTGCTGTCAGTGTTCCAAACCTAATGCCGCCTAAGGTGTCGTGTTAGACTAAAAAACAACCTACGCTGGTTTAATTTGCTTATTTTACGACGCTTACAGTATTTCTGCAAGGAGTTTTGTGTGTGAAATTTCTGCTTTCTAACCTTCACGTCTGCAGATTCATATTTGATAGTAGATGCTGTGAGTTCTTTGTTTCACCTTGACAAAACCCAAACCTAAATATTTCATCTTATGGGAAGAAAAGACAGAATTAATCTCACTCTCATATTGTAGGCCTGTCACAGTTATTACATAATTGCTTGCTTGCTTGCACCTGTATGAAAACAGCTGCATGAAAACTAACAGAAATGCCATATTTTAACACTGTTTTCATGTTTTTTTTCCATATTTAACTTCTAATATTTGACTGAAGAGCATCTATCGACATTAACAGCATGGATTTAGCTGCAAATTTAAACACCACAGCACTAGTATGGACAGATTTAGCCTTTAAGCCAAATTAAACAGGAGAGTTTAATAACTTTGAGGAAGCAATTTGTTGGATTTGCAGCACAAATGTGCCACTCAAAAGTGCTACTAACGTGAATATAAAATTAATAGGTTCATAAAATGATCAGAAAAAGACTATTTAATCGTAAAGTGCAATTATTTGTATGACAGTAAATCATCCAGTAAATTTCATGATCGTGACAGCTCTACTCATATTTGGATACTTGAAATGAAGCTATATGAACTTGGCTTAGCATAAAAAATGAAAGGGTAAAATCCATTTACCTGCATCACTGGAGCTCATTCATTACATTTTTGTTACTTTAATCCACACAAAGAAATATACAGAAACAGGTAGAAACAAGAACTACTTCCCACATGCAACTCCACATAAAACCAAATCTGTCATTTTTACACTTTCAAGATTGTGCTAATTAGTGAGCTTAAGAGGTGCTGTTTTTTCACCTTTGGACAGATGTGTGATCGTTGTGTCCCCCATTCCCAGTTTTTATGCTGATCTAGGATCTAATCTAATCTAAGCGTCTTCTGCTTCTGGCTCCATTTGTAGGGGAATATTGCAGATATGTGATATTCTTTTCTAACTCTCTGCAAGAAGGTGAATGGTGTTTCCAAAAATGTGAAACTGCTCCTTTAAAACTCAAGTTTTAGAAGCTACCTGGAGCTACATTACACCTACCAGAAACATTCTGGTAGCAGCTTGTTTGAAAGGAAAATGATTTTCTGCAAGAAGCCATCAGTACATCCATCAATGCACATAACAAAGGGTTTTCATGAGAGTTCGATGTCGTGTGCACAATTGACTTTACCACTAGCGCCACCAGCTGGTTGACATTTTTGGCTTTTAGTAAAATGTCTGAAGAACTATTGAGATTATATACATCGATCAGCCACAACATTCTGACCACTGGCAGGTGACGTGAATAACATTGATCATATTGGTACTATGTGGACCCCATTCTGATCAAGCATCAACAGGATGCAGTGGAACAAGTTTGATTGACAGAGGCCCCACTGCACAACCCAGAGTACCCAAAGGATCCACTGCCAGGGTGCCAGACCCCATAAGACACCCTGAGAGGTCCTCTTGTCCATGCCCAATGGTTCATTTTTGACCACATAAGGGGAACCAACACAATATTAGGCAGGCGGTCATAATGTTATGCCTGATCGGTGTAGATTGCCATGAAATTTGCTGCAGATTTATGATGAATTGTATTATTGTTGATCCAATGCAACACTAACGAAATCAGCTTCCACTGTATTCATTTAGTGATAAATAGGCATGATCGACTGCTAAACTATGATTGTGACTATAGTAAACATTATCCCTGTTTAATATGGGCATACTATTAGTATTGTAATTATGAACCTGTTGGCATTTTGCTAAAGCACAGCTGCATCTATGTACAGCCTCACATAAGCAGCTAACATGGCTGCAGACTCTTCCTTTTTGCTGTGCTCTCATTATCTCCTTCCCTTCTTCTCTCCCCTGTGTAGATGGCAGGCAGCAGGTCGTGGCATGCACGCTTCTCAGTGCTGACCTACCTCCAGATCATGATTTTCTACAACTTGTTTACTCTGCTCAGTGTGCCTGCTGAGGTTCTCCGCATCCGAAAGCTGGTGATGCAGCTGCTGCTCGACGAGCAGCTCGAGGTAATGTATTCACAAACAGGCAACAAGCGCGGCTCTAATGCAGCCAATGCGCCTCTGTAAGGTATAATTGCTAGAAGATTATAAAGGGGGGCCCACTTATTGTCCCATAGTCCCTTCCTCACTGAATCTTAATCCTTCTTTTCTGTTCACGGTTATTGCTTGGAAATAACAGTCACTTCTCGGTGTAGCTACAGGGATAGAGCCCTGTGGTTGCCTCATTTGTAGAAATTTAAATGATCTAAAAACACCATCACAAGTCAATCTAAACCCCAAAATACCAGCTGATTAGTTTTGACTGTTAATCCTCTAAATTAATTATTAACGTCTGTTTATTGAACGCAGAATCAACTTTAATTCTGGTTCACAGAACATGGCAGGCTCTTCTAATATCGAGTTATGTCAGCTTTTGCACAATCCATGTCCCACTCGTCTCGCTTTTAAAACCTTTAAGCTGTCTTCCTTCCCATTGATCCGGATGAGCAGCGCAGGTGGAAAATCAATAACCGCCGGGGCTCGGACCGCGTTGTCTAAATTACAAACGCTCCTCTTAATATTTTGTTAACCGTGTTGAGAGTGCAGGTAGCGGCCTGCTCTGCCTTTGCATCACTGTCTGTTTCGATGCATCAGCCGTCACTCAGAGTCTATTCATAATTTATGCAAAGTGATGCAGGAAGGCAGCGATGTTCTGTAAGTGAATTTCACCTCAGCTCAACTCAGCATCTCCCCCCTCCTCCCCCCTCCTCCTCCTCTGCTCATCTCTGTCCCGTGTACCTCTTTTAATAAATTGTGCATGCCTTTCTCGCCCTAAAACTGCCTCATGCTCTCCACCGCATCCTGCATTTGTCGGTTCTGATCTTCACGGCTCTGTTTTTTTTCTTGTTTTCTTTGTCTCTCCTCGCTGTCCTTCCCCCACCCCCTCTCTTTCGTCTTTCTCCCTGTAGGTGAGGGACATGGCATGCACCACCCTCAGTGGTTTACTGCAGTGCCAGTTCTTCCCCCTGGACTCCAGTCTGCAGACACAGCTCCAGACGCTGAGTCAGACTTGCCTTCCCAAGGCCAGAGGAGAGCTCGCCTCCACAGGTACCCGGCGCACACACATTTCCGTCCCCATCACACGGCGAGGCAATCACAGTAATACTTGCCCTATTACCCTTTCTTATCCCAGGGGAATTGTGAACCTTGAAATTCTGGCCCCATTTTAACTCCCCATGTGTGTGTGTGTGTGTGTGTGTGTGTGTGTGTGTGTGTGTGTGTGTGTGTGTGTGTGTGTAGATGTAGGTGTGTGTGTGTCTGTGTT
Source organism: Chromis chromis (assembly GCA_900302755.1). Taxonomy (NCBI): domain Eukaryota; kingdom Metazoa; phylum Chordata; class Actinopteri; family Pomacentridae; genus Chromis; species Chromis chromis. Next base: position 37,283 of record OMNN01083459.1, on the reverse strand, counting down.
TGCAAACATCCCGCTCAGTTTTAATGTCTGATTTCAACCTGCCATGAAAACTGTCATTTGTGCACATCTGGGCCTCACTAAATTTCATCCGTCAACAGGACACGCTTAAGACACATCCCATCCTGACCACCCAGCTTACTCAGCTCTCCAAACCCTCCTGTGCTGCTTTCTTCCATTCCACTTTTTCAGTCAGTTAATATCACATTGTCTTGCGCATTTAGCCAGCAGGAAATCATAGAAATATCTTTGCTGAGAGAGGAGAGCAACGATGCCAAGAGAACAGTCTGAAGGCTCAGTAGTGAGAGGTTAGTCAGGGTGGAGAGGACTGCCTCCTTTCATACAGCTGGGGTCTGTTTATCTCCCTCTGCAAAACCTAGTTCAAATGCTGCAGAGGTAATATCTGAGGTCTTATGGTGCTAAGAAAACTATAAATGTGTGCAACTGTGTAAGTGCCCTGCCAATGCTTCCTGAGGGAACTGCATTTTAGGAGTGTGGAGTGGATTGTGTGCCGTCTTGTCTCTTTACACTAAAAATTTTAGCCATTACTATAAACAACTTAGTGTGTCTATAAAACTTTGTTTTGTTTTGGACTGGATTCGTTGCTTTTATTGCACCTGAAATGAGCATAAGCTGAATGTGCACTGTCTGCACTATTGCAAGTGGCAAGAGGATCCACTGAGAATACTGAAATGTGCACTTTAAAAAGCACCGAGGGCAGTCAGACACCGTTCTCACAAACAAATTGTTGTTCTCTTAAGAGAGGTCACTTTTTTCTTACTTTGCCTTCACTGTAAATATGCTGTTATAGAAACCACCTATGGGAAGAAAATAATGTAAACAGACAAGTGTCTTAAAATTCTTAAAAACCCACTTATAATGTTAATTTTCTGACTGAAAGCAAATTAAGTGAAAGTACTGGAAGAAAGATGAAAAATTCAACAATTAAAAAAAGGCTGCCAGAAGCCAAAACATTAAGCGAGAGCCACACTCTTGAAGGTGCAATCAGCAGAAAATGGAGGCATGAAATTACAGGGATAATAGTTAACAACCAGTTGGAGCCTGCAAACCCTCCGTGTGCTGTGAAGGGACACTAGAAGACAGCACCTTACATTTCAGGCCGGTGTATGGGTGTGCTGAAGAACAAATGTTTGGAGCACATATAGACGCAAAACAAACTGAGAAATACGTAAGTAAGGGAAAGTAATCATTTACTTTGAGTTTAGTGATTGTAGGCCTGGGGCCACCGACAAAAGGAAGCTGTGTGGTCATCTCCTGGCCTTCCTCTTGTAGCAGCAGGTTTCCTGGCTCGTCCTCTGAAGACGGCTCTGGGAGGCTGGATGTGGGAACTTGAGGGTTGGAGAGGAGTAGCCCACAAGCCTTGGCTGCCCAAAGCACCCTGGGTACCTCCTGAACACGGCTGTACCAACACAGGAGGTGGGGGAGCTGATGTAGAGCGCTCGCAGCATGGGTTTGGACGGAACACTATGAAAGACGATCAGAGGAATAAAAGAATAAAAGGGGAAAAAACAAGAAGATATTGATTAAGTGACTCGACGGACGAGTCATCTCCAGTGAAGCGAGATGTCAGGTTTCAACAGTATTCACTCATCACTCTGACGGATGGACACACACGAGGGGTTGGCAGGGAAAAAAAACAGCAAAACAGAGTTGGCAGGTGGGGAGGGGGAGAGACACAAACAAAGACATGATCAGAGAAGCTGTGTCAGATGCATGCGAGGATGTGTGGAGGACATGGGGAGAGGGTGGGTGGAGAGGAAAGGATTCACTGTGGCTGCATGTGTCGTGGACAGTGATGGCCGTTAAGAGGAGACACGCTAGGCTGAGTGTGAAACTGGAAACCACTGGAGCACAGCTGACTACTAAAAGCCTCATTGTGAGAACCTCAGTTCATTCCCACAGTCGAGGAATAGCTGGAGACAGCTGAGAGGTGAAATGGAGGTTGAAAACCCACTTCACTGCCTGACAATGCAGCATTCTTGATCAATAACAACATACACTTGGACTGAGCAGCTCTCACTTCTCCGCTACAGAAATTTATCAAATTGCACGCTGATGAATATTCAGAAAATGTTTGCGAGTCTTTCATTTATTTTTTTAAGCTGAGAGTTTTAAGGTCAGCCTAACATCTTGCCAACTCTTGATCTGTTCCCAAAGTAAAGTCAGTGAAATGCATTTCAACCTGCTGCATTTGAATAGAAACCCTCCCATACACTGTTATCAGTCTTTGCCAGGTGGCTCTAGACCACCTTTGAGAGCAAAACCTGTGCCAAGTCTGATGCACTGAGTCTTCTTAACTCAAGTTTCTGCCTGGGTGGATCTGAAAGGAGCTGGGTGTACCGACTGCTCACCCTGACCAGAGTGTCAAAACCATACGTCACGCATAATTTGACAAGTCATCATAATAAAGGTATTAAAAATCCAGTAAATACATGTAATGGGGGCTCTGTAGCCTGAATGGCAACATCTACATGCTGACGTCAGACCTAAGTCACATGTGCTCTTGTTTATATGTGAGGCAAAGCTGTGGGTGACTGATTGTTTGCTTAATGAATATCTTTTAAAGCAAGTGTGTTGAAAACATTAAACGGGAAACACAGGCTTTTATATTCAAATGAAATGAGCATTTGATGTGTACATAACTTACAGCATAATGTAAATGAGGTCATTAGCCACAAGGGTTCACTGCTGACAACACTCTGCTTATAAGACATCAAATCCACAGCCCTTACCAGATACTGATGAATGCAGGGCAGGAGCACCACATCCGTCAGAGTGAAGTACAGTCCCTCAGCAAACACATGCTCCAGTGGAGGCAAATCTGTCGTCTTCACTTTCCTGATCTCAGAGTTCTCTCTGGTGGTTAAAGCAGGAACTGAATCCACAGACAGTTTTGCCAGAGCCGTTCTGAGCTCAAGTCCGTCACAGACCTGAGGAAACTGTGTGTCCAGGTTCCCTTGGCTTTCGGGGGACTCGTTCTTTTTATTCTGTCTCTGCTCTTGGAGTTTCTGTCTGCGTATCTTGTCATCATTGTGGACTTTGACAGGCTCCGCTAGCCTTCTCTCAAGGGTGAGAATGGAGAGAGGCAGCTGCTGGCATTGATCGGAGGGATTTCGGAGGTGCTCCTCAACAGCAGAAGGGATGCCAATTTCACACAGTCTGGTCCACTTACTCACCTGAAAGTGAGAAAAGACACCATGTTTGAGGTCAAATACAGCGCTGTCTACAACTGGAAGACACCGATGAACACCTTACTGTGTGATATGTTATGATGGAACCAGTCGAAGTATAACACTGCAGAGAAAAGAAGTTCACGGCCCCACAGAAGGCTTAAAGCTCAATGAATTCCAAATATTCTTATGTTAGTTTATGGTAAAGAACAATTTCAAAACAAAGTTGTGAGGTAGGTCACAACTTATACTTTTATTAGTTTTGGAAAAACTATTCTTAATGGATGCTGAACTGCATGCTTGCCTGTAGGCATAGATTATGTTTATTGAGAATCGCTATGTTTACAATCTGTATGCACAGCACTGATGCTGATATGATAGTGAGCTCCAACAGCGTCTGTACACAATGACGGATTGATGCACCGGATCAGGAGCACCTGTGACCTTAACAACAGCCAGAGGCCAAAAAGCACAAGACTTTTAATTTACACTGAATAAAAATATAACCTCAGCATGCAAATGGTTTTCTATTCTGACTTTGAGAAAAAGTTGGAAAAAGGTCAAATTCAGCCAAACGTGCACAGAATCTCAACCACTGAGTTAATCCACACCCTAGTCAAGTGTAGCTTTAAAGGACAATGATTAGATAGAGTGACCAGTACACAGGCAGTCCTTTGACCAGTGACGATAAAAGACCACCTTAAAATGCAGCTTTATGCCGATGACATGATGCCACAGGTGACACAAGAAAGACAAGAACTAGCTCCTGGTTGCTGTAGCCAGGTACTTTAATGTGGACAATTCCACCATTTGTCAGACAGCATGGTACAGCAGACAATCTGCCACATGATCCTGTGAATGGATGTGTCTGACAACATGATCCTGTCCTCTAAAATGTCCATCAAGTGCACCAAAACCTTCAAGAAGAGTGGGACAACATAAACACATTCCCCTATGTAAAAAATAATTTAATCTGGGTTTTTTTATTTATCATTCTGTTCAGTGTAGTTATTCTTGACACCACAGTGGTTGCTAAAGTTTTGAGCCTTTTAATTTACCAACAGGACTCATTATCTTTAATTGCAACAATTTCTCAGTTCATTTACCTTCACTCACACTCAATAATGTGCAATAACTTGGTGCAATAATTACATATCTATGTGCAATAACACGCTATTTATTTATTACCTCTGTTCAATAACACAGTTTACACATTTGTACATCTATGCTATACTGTTCTACTAATGTTTATATTTTTAGTTCATATTTTGTACTTATGTTTATCTATATACACCGATCAGCCACAACATCATGACCACTGACAGGTGAAGTGAATAACATTGATCATATTGGTACTATGTGGTGTTCTGATGGAAAACCTTGGATTTTAACATCCGTGTTGATGAGACTTAGACACCCAAATAAACATAGTCCCAGAACAAGCACACTCCCTCATGCTAATGGCAATCCCAAATGTCGCTGGCAGGAAAATGCACCCCACCACATGGCAACAACATCAACCAATCATCATTGACCACATAAGGGGGACCAACACAGGCAGGTGGTCATCATGTTATGCCTGATCGGTGTATAAAGATGGAACACACAGGTTTCTGCACGGAGCCTGCTCTAAAGCCGAGTGCGGTGGCTCAAGCTTGCCTGACTCCTCGGAACTCCCAGCTAATCCAACAAAAGAGCATAGAGGATGAGCGTGAGTGGCACCCGCCACCTGTTTTAATGACAGTCCTCACCATTGCTACAGCATGGTCAGAGTACCAAAGTGTGATAAAAATTTAGCAGGGCAGAAATAGTGAGCGGCATCTAGGGTGTGACTTGGTGATGAAAAATGGAATAAGGGTCCACTGCCAACGTCCTGGTGCCAGACCCCATAGGACACCCTGAGAGGTCCTCTGGTCCATGCCCAATGGTTCAGAACATTTTAGACCACATAAGGGGGACCAACACAATATTAGGCAGGTGGTCATAACGTTATTCCTGATCGGTGTATTTTGTATTGTTTATATTCTGACCTTGAACTGTAACTGTCCAACTGTAACATAGACAATTTCCCCTTGGAGATCAATAAAGTATTTCTGACTCTGATCCAAGCACCTTCCAAGAAAGTAAAGTTGTCATTCAAGCACTTTCCAATCTCTTCTCTGTATTCTTAATTTTCCTCCCTGCTTGCCACTAACCTCAGCACAGGCCTTCAGACACGTCTTCTTGAAGCCCAGCAGCGCCAAGACATCCTTCCTGGAAGGGTCGGCCTCAATGGTTTTGTTGATGATATGTCTCAGAACCACTGCCAGTCCTGCCCTGCAGAGACTTCCTGTCTCATCCAGAACAGCGGGGAGACGGCAGCCCTTCACCAGCAGGGGTAGACCCTCCAGCTGGACGCCACACACATCCAGAGAGGCTGGTAGCTGGCTCCTCAGTGACTCCCAGCTGTTGGGTTTGCTGGACACCAGGAACACTTTGAAAGACTTGCACTCGCAGTAGGACAGGAGGAACAGGACAATGGAGGTGTGCAGGGGGAGACGAGGTTCCTCATCCTGGGAGCAAACTTCTAAATAGAGGGAGGGATGCTGGTGCTTTACCTCAGTGGCTGTCATTGTAAATAATGTTAGTGCTGTGGAGTGGAGAGAGTCATTAGTTAGCTGTGGGAATGTGTTGTTGTTTCCAGCTAGGAGTGCTAAATCATTACTTCCTTCAGATTCATTGAATGACATTTAGAGATACTTACAACAGAAGTCCGAACATGTACACCGGCTGTTTCAGTAGAACCACGTTGTTATGGTACCACACGACCACAGTGCTGCTGCTTTTTCGCTCCCCATGCTAATGCTAGCATAGCCCCACAGCGCCACCAGCCGTCCACCTACCAATAAATATTTATTAAAATGCGTATTTTGTTAAACGCGACCTGTCCGCATAAAAGCTGCCAGCAGCACAAGTGGTATTTTTTTGGTTAAATATTAAAACGCAGGACAAGATATAAAGACGATATTCTTGTGTAAAAAAAAACGATTTCCGTACAAAGGTTCCGAGCGTGTGGATTCCGGACACATTTGACCGGTGCACAGGTTGAGAAACGGAGGAAACGCCACCGGGGCTGCCTGCTTCTTTAGCAGAACGAAAATACCGGGACAGACTTTTACCAGAAGCAAGAGTGTGAGGTAACGTAATCCTCCTGAAAATTACAGTTTGTGAATTTAACTTCGTAAACGACAACAAAGCGGAAGGGTAACTTTAGCCGGTGTGCTGCCTTCACGGTACCAAGACAGTGAATTCACCGTTAACGTTCGTAGTTCTTTATATTAAACACAACGCACGGATGCGGAGATATTGAGATGCTCGGGGCTCAACCCAGAGACGTAGGCTAGTCCCGAAAAATCCTGCCTGAAAATACAAAAAAATACTGTAGAATATCCACAGAGAGGTAAACAGTACAGGGCATCCTGGTCCAAGTGTAGCTTCTTCTCTTCCTTTCAGACGTCTTTCTTTTTCCTGTCTCTCTCGTATTATGTCGTCTTATGTAAATACAATATCCCACACAGTCATTATACGAGGAGCAAACTGTGGCCAGGCTTCATCAGAGGAGGAACAAGAGAGAGACTAGAGCCACTGAATATTTAAATCTCACTAAAAGTTTCATAATGTTAATATTTAATGTTAAGAGCCAAAGAAATAGCTAAATCTAGTTACCAATTTAACTGACTCCAGGAGGTAGCACATGCCAGAAACCATTTGTTCACACTGTAATACAGCATATGTTGTTGTTTGAATCAGTAAAGAGTTTCATTATTATACGTCAAACATGAGCAAAAGCTAACATTGAACAGTCTACACAGCACTGATTGTTTTGACAGTTTATTTTATTTGGTAAATCATTATTTATGTTCACCAAACTGAATTCAGCCGTGGTGTTTGACAATGTAAGGTCTGAAAAACTGACTTTATTCTGTGTTCCTCTCACCAAGCTATGGCTGGACCTGTCAGTTTGGACCTGGATCCCATCTTTCTAAAGGGATTGAGTTATTTGCACTCCAAGAGCAAAGACTCGGCTGAGAAACTCAAAGCTCTGCTCGATGAGTCCCTTTCAAGAGGAAGTGACTCGTCCTACCGTTCATTACAAAAGGTGAGAACCTGGAGACGTGTGTACGCCATGTGGACACCTAGCTAAAGAAAAAAGTTTAGACTTGAGATAAAGGATTGTTGATGCTCACAGAGCAGAAGGAAATCTTCTCCAAGTGAGAAGTTTTATCAAGACGTTCAAAGAGAGCCACGCAGTACAGAAGAAGTGAAGTGAAAGATTTCAAAGACTCTGGAACAAAACTAGTGAGAGATGTGTCTAAAAACCCAGAGAACGACTGCCAGGGCGCTGGTGAATGATTTAGCCAAGGCTTGAATTGAAGTCTCAAAGAAGATAGAACAGATCCTGCTAGTGTGTGTTAAAATACTGCTGCCAGGCTTTTAACACGCACTAGGAAAGGGGACCACATAACACCAGTCCTTGCTGCCCTTCACTGGCTACCTGTGAGTTTTAGAATTGATTTTAAGATTTTACTGCTTGTTTTTAATGCCTTGAACGGCCGGGCTCCTGCCTACATTCAGGATCTTTTAATTCCCTACGAGCCTGAACGCAGCCTGAGATCCTCTGGCAGGGTCTTCCTGAAGGTTCCCAAGTCCCGCTTGGTCGTTAAAGGTGACCGAGCTTTTGCAGTTCGGGCCCCCAAGATCTGGAACGCCCTGCTGGAGGATCTCAGGCAGGCAAACTCAGTTTCTTCTTTTAAGTCACTTCTTAAAACTCACTTTTATCGTTTGGCCTTTTTTTAAACTGCTGCTTTTATTTTTACGAATTTATTGTGTTACTATGTTTTTATTGGCTCTTACTGTTTTAAAATGTGTTATTGTTTTTATTTGTTTACTGTAAAGCACTTTGTTAGTATAAAGTTATTATTATTTTTATAGATCTGGTTACAGACCAAGAAAAACTCCACTTTTGCAGAAGAGACGCCTCCAAGCCAGACTGAAGTATATGTAAATAAAACTAGTATGTTTAGAAATGCTGTGTTTAAAATTCCCTGCTCTGGTAACCTGCACTTGGGAAATGTTTGAAAAGTACTGTCACAGAGCTGGAAGCCTTCTGTTGGTTTAATTTTCACACTGTCAAAACAGTCCAGAAGTCCGTTGGTGTCCACGTCCGTTTGAGCATATGTTGATACAGTTTTTATTTATACAGCGTAGTTTTCATGACTAAATACTAATACACTCTGTGGTTTCATTTTGTGTCCTCAGGATATAGAGGTGTCAAAGGGGTCTGTGTCAAAACTGAGCTTAAGTAAACAAGACTCCAAGTCCTCCTCGAGTTCATCGTCCTCCAGCAGCAGCAGCGGAAGTAGCAAATCCAGCTCAGAGAAGAGCAAGAAAGAAGCAGAGAAGAGGCCCTCTGAGAAGGTACTGGAGGCATTTCAAGTCACTATAGTTGGAATAATTTAGTGTCGCAGTGGGACTTGGGCAGCTGTGTGTCCTGTCAGTGTTCGTTCACACACAGAAGAGTTTGCACATGACTCAGAGATGTTGCAGTTTAGATTGAGGTGGAGTAAAGAGATGACTAGTTTAGGTAAGTAATAAGACAGAGACTGAAAATATGAAAGGTTGTTAGTCTGCCATAAACTATACCTCAGCGGTAGAAAACTAAAACTGGCAAACAACATGGTAGGTCGAGGAGCACAGGTGGATGCATGAGGAGGAAAAACCCCTTTATGACTGCACAGCGACTCCAGATTGCTTTCCAGGACGTGAGTGTCCACATTTCCTCAGCTGGAAGGAGGAAAGCTCATGATCCAAAGCACACCACTCCATCAGTGACTGTTAGCAGAAGCAATAGGATGAAAGCAGAGGTGTACAGGTGCATTCTTTATGCTCAGATTTAGCAAAATACATTAAAACGTAAAGGATCATGATGATCGGAAACATACGGCCAAAGCACCCAGCTTTTCAGGGTGAAGTCTTTGACTGGCTGATTCAAACGCTTGATGACAGTCCAACTAAGCTACATTAAACTTCAGCAGACCAGAATTGAAGCAGAGAGACCTACAACAAGCAAGACCTGGGAAGGGGAAGATACAAAGCATCTGGCAATTTCTATGGTTCAAAGACTTCAGGTAGTTATTGGACTTTCCAGAAAATATTCAGCGTAATGATTTAGTTTGACTTTGTATCTGTGAACTATGGCAGTGGTGGCGCAACAGGTTAAGCCCCTGGGCTACTGATCAGAAGGTCGGAGGATCAAACCCCGACTGCGGCCACTGTGAGCCCTTGAGCAAGGCCCTTAACCCCTGACTGCTCCCCGGGCGCTGCACCGCGGCAGCCCACTGCTCCTGCTACTTGTATGTATAGTAGGATGGGTTAAATGCAGAAGTAGAATTTCCCCAAGGGGATAAATAAAGGTTAAATTATTATTATAAATGAGCTATATCTACCACAGAGGTCTTTTTGTATTGATGTAAACAAACTCAAATTAAGACTTGACATTTTAATGTGGTTTCTAATATTCTGTTCCACATTAGCACAGTCATTGTGTTAAAGGACGAGCTGTTTAGTTTGACTGTATCGGGGAAATGAAACACTCCCCTTAACCCGTAACACTACACTTACCCTGACTATTTACTTTGCATTTCTTTTGTCGTCCGTGTTTCAGTCCATTTTGTCTGCCTGTGAGTAAATGTTTTTCGTCTAAAGAAGTGCAATATATATCGTTTGTTTGTAAAAAAAAAAATAAAAAAATACATGTATACATCAGTCATTTTAAAATTACAGTCAAGACAGCTAAAAGTTTTTTGAAATGAGTGTTTCTTTGACCTACAGCACTGTATTACAGCGTTGTATTGCAGAGCTGCACTCTCTGGCAGATCCAGGTCAGAGTTGGTTACATGATGAGGAAATTAGAGCACAGAGATTTCATAATAATCCCACGTGGGACTACTACTGTATTAATAAAGTAGATCAAATTTGACGTGGTTGCCGTTTGTCCAAACTGACCTCATTCTGTCTTTGTGATAAAAACAGGTCCGGGTTGACTTGGGCGAGGTGGACCCTCCAAAAAAGCCTCGTTTGGAGAAACAGGAAAATCGTTCCTCTCCTATTACCGTTCAGACGAGCAAAGACCTCCTGCCAAACATAAATGACGATGAAACTAACGCCGACGACTTTGCCATGGAAATGGGCCTGGCTTGTGTGGTTTGCAGGTACGTGTTAATTATTAGTCTGTAAAGTAAATGTAGTTTAAGCTTCAGGATATCAGCGCAGAGTCCTGTCCGTTTATTAAAAGTTTAGACAGTTAAACTTGGTAATTAGCCTTTCGTGCGTTCTGTTCATATGTTCACTTTCTTGTTGTGTTTTTTAATTAACCAAGACAAATGACAGTGACCATGGGAAACCAGTTGGTAGAGTGCCAGGAGTGCCACAATCTGTACCACCAGGACTGTCACAAGCCTCAGGTGACGGACAAAGAAGTGAACGACCCACGGCTGGTCTGGTATTGTGCCCGCTGCACCAGGCAAATGAAGCGCATGGTGAGGGAAAACAAATTATGTTCCCACAACTCCGAAAGTGTAATTACTTGCAGCACATCGCCCTTGTCGAAGTGCAGTCCACAGTCATTGAATTGATGTTGTTTTTGTTTGTCCACAAGGCCCAGAAACCTGCACAGAAGCCGTCTCCTGCGTCTGCCTCATCCGCGCCTGTTGTTAAAGACACCCTGGTGAAAAAGACGGAGCTTAAACCCAAAGCTGACACGACCAGCACCTTCCAAGCCTTCAAGAGAACAGAAGTGAAGGTACGGGTCATGGCTGCGACACTGGGTTGTGAATGTAAATTGGGTAACGTGCTTTTTTTCATTTGCTGGGTCACATATTTCCCCCATGCCTTTCCCCCAAACTCGAACAAAATCTACGATTCTACATCCTTAATTTCTGATTGGTAGCAAGTGAGAGATCAGTAATTGCTGTTAATGTGCAAAATTCCTCTAAAAGGCAATCTAAGTAGAAAGTATACATTTATTTTCAAGTAGTAGTAAGTCTTTACTTGTGCTGCTCAGATAGTGTTCCAATATTCCTCCTGAGGGAACGAGTATTGGCATTCTAACCATACAGTTATTTTGACAGCTTGCCTTGTAGCAACAGATTTGATGATGTTGATGTTGCTCACACTGGGAGCAAGAGTTAGTCTGCAGTAAAATTATCACTGAAGTAAGCACGTGAAAGCACTCATTTGTGGGTAACTCGGCCGAATAATGACAGCATGTTACGTGGTTCGTAAGCTAATAGTTATTTCCTGCATATAAGTAAGATTACCTTTTACAGCGAGGTCTCTGCTGAGAGTAACTATCAATCAGACACTTTGAGCAAAGCTCTTAAGTGATGCTGATAACCACATCTTACATTTGTAGGTCTTTTTCATTTTAAATCCTCTTTCCACATACTAAATTGCCAACTAACTTCGCTAATATGTGTGCAGACATAATTTGACTGAAAGCAAAAACATTGAGCTGCTTCTAGAGGGGTTATAGTGTGGGTTTATTGGTAATGTACAATCTGATGCAGTAATTGTAGGGAAGTAGAGTGGAAGTAAATGCTACTTAGCAGAACACCAATTAAATCAGGTACCGTGCTGAACATTTCAGAAGATATGCACTAAAGATGGAATAAACTTTAGTTAATAACAAAATATACCTTACTTTATCTGTGAAATGCCAAACACAGCCACAGAGCAAAGCCTTGGTCTTGAGAAAGGCACACCAAAGTGTTTGGTACATTGTGCAGCAGCTTCATCATTTAAACTGCTTTAATAAAACTACTTTTGTTGGTGTTTGACTTCAGAAAAGTCATTATTGCAGGTTATTATTATAGTATAACAATGACGTCTTAGCATCTGTTGAATTTGTGTTGATAACTGCGGTACTGTTTCCCATTTCAGCCACCGACCACATTAGCCACGCCCCCCGGCAGTGGCTCCTCCTCCTCAGGCAGCGGGCTTACAGGCTGGGCTGCTTTTGGCGCCAAAACGAGCCCATCTCTTCCTGCTAGCTCCAAACTAGGCTCCTCAGGCCCAAGTGGGAGCAGCAAGACCTTGACGACTCCTTCCGGTCAGAAACCTGTCGGGTTGTCTGGACTAGCTGGAGCCAAGTCAGGACTTGGGAGCGCGAAGATAGCTGGGAGCAACAATGGAAATGGCTCCGGCCAGGTAAATCTGAAGCCTCCTCCACCTCTGACTCTGGGTAAGCAGCCACTGAACCGTTCATCGAGCGGCGAAGGCCAAGGGAAAGGCTCTGCTTCGTCAGGGGCCGGATCCCCCGGCAGCTCCCAGGCAAGTGCCGGAGGAAACGGAGGCAGTAACGGAGGAGGTAATGGGAACAATGGGAATGGGTCAAAGGCTGCACCGGGGGACAAAGCACCGACGTCTCAAGAGTCCCAGCTTAACGCCATGAAACGGTTACAACTTGTGAAGAAGAAAGCGGCACAGAAGAAACTGAAGAAATGAGTAGAGTTAGAGGCTGTAAGGGAGTAGAAAATAAACGCTCGGTGTGGGTTTAGTGCCAGAGCATTATGTTTGTATCTCCAGAGCGCCTGTGCATGGAGCAACACCATCCAGTCCAATACTTGAATTTCACTTTGTGTAAATGCTGCTGGACTCTGTGTGCCTCGGTCTGTCCTAACAAATCTAACCAGTGAAAACAGTGTCACTTTTTATCAACAAATGTCATTAAATATCCTCTTCTTATAAACTGGCAATAGCAATGACTCTGTCGCTAGTGGTGTTTCTTGAATGTGAACCTTAATTTCTGCAGAACAAACAGAGATTGGAGCACATCAGTGTAATCATAAAGCTCTTGTTTATTCATATTGTCACTGATAAAATATAAATCATGACAGATTTCTTCATTGAATGGACATAAAACATACTTTGTGTATAAATCATTTCACGTAGACTTCATTTATAAATCACTTCACATATAAAAACGTACTTCATTATTGAATCACTTCATTATCAATATAAACTCGACAACACTGAAATACAAAAAAGTGCTCGGCACAGTGCCCTGTGTATTATAGAATTATCCATATTCATTCTTATGACATTCTGACGTCGAAGCAGACTCGACATCAATACTTTTGGTGTGAGGCAACTGACAGTAACACACAGTGATACTTGGTGCAGTTGTGATATTCACAAAGCAGAAATGTAACATGCTTTACAGTCAGGAAATTCAACTTCAATGATATATTGAAAAGCAAGGGATGAAAGATTTCCAAGTTTAAGTGTTTTTTTCATTTAATTGTTTGGTTTTCTGGACATCTCATGCACAAATAGAGGCCCTGTATTCATGCATAGGACATCCTGCCTAGGTAGTTGGCAGGGACGTATCCCTTTTGTCCGTTAGCCTCAGCCAACCACCAATCCTTATTGCCTCCCAGGTCACAAAACTGGAGGATGCGGACATGTTGGTACTCCTGCAAGGTCAGCTCCTGGTCACAGCGAGCTTGAAATGCATACACGGCATAAAACTGTGGGAACAAACACAACTGAAATGTAATCAAACAGATATGGGAATGTTTATTTCCACTTCAAAAGAAAGACATCAATAATATTGTGTGTCCTTCTGTAAATCCAGAAGGTGGCACTGTTCGTCAGCTTTTACCTGGTTAGGCCTTTAATACTATTACTAATTGTCATCGGTTACAATCTACTGACCCTCGCACGCCAATAACTGTGTCGTGATATGATGAAAATCAGTGGCGCATTAGTCATAGCAGATCATGGCCTCAAGGAAAACATGAGTGCAGAGCCACCATGGGATGTTATCCAATCCATTTCATTTTAATGCAACCTCGACAGACACTGTAAAGCTATCAAGTGTGTTTTTACAGTGACGCATCTCTCACTGATCCAGTCCATATACCTGTGCATCTCTGTTTTACTGCCACTCTCTAATAATTCACATTTTATAGGTGGAGCCTCTGCTGGCTCTGAAAACCCATTTAAAGTTACATGGTTAACTGAGCCTTTATTTTATTGTAATTACAAGGTTTATGTGGTGTGTGATTTGTTGTGTTTCAGCTTTTTTTTTCCTGAATTTCTGATTGGTTCATTTCAGATAAGTGTTTGCTCGTGCTCATACATGCAGTCATTCTGTAACCTGACCTTTTGCAAAAACTTGGAAAGGGCATAAATCCTCCTGACCTTCGCTGTTCTGTTCCATCCTGAGAACCAGGTTTTCTTTCCACCCTCCATAATGCTAAGCAATGCAATATGTTGAACTGACACCCATATGGTGCCAGATCAGTTCTGATAACACTACAGGACGCTCTACGCACCTGCTGAGCCTCCGTGTCCAGTGTGTCCTCCAGGTCTTCAGCGCTCTCCAGCTCCCCCTGCAGACCGGAGAGCGTCGAGCTGCTGTCAGTCGTGTTGAGGTTGAAGCTGCGCAGGCTGCTGCTGCCACTCCCCGACACGAACAGACTCAGATCATCAAAGTCCTCGTCCACCATGGCAGGTGGTTGCTGCTGCTGCTGCTGCTCTTTTGCCATCTGGCCTGCTCGCTGCGAGTCCCTCAGAGGGTTGTACTGCTTCAGGAAGGTGGAGTAGACGTAGCCTTGTGCACCTAACAGAGACGCACGGGGACAGTTTGTCAGGATGCCTGACCTCTGAGTCCAAAATCTCACTTTGTCCTGAGTGTCTGGTCGTACAGATTTGCCTAGTGTATTCAGGAACCAGAAGATAAACTTGTAATTGTGGAGTGAAATGCATTTTAAAACCTGGGGAAAACACACACACATTTTATATCCATGGCTAGATAGTCGAAGGCCTTGTCCACACGTAGCCGGGTATCTCACAAAACAAAGATATGTTTCTACGTTTTGTCCCGTCATCCACACGAAAACGCAGATTCACGGCATCAAAAACGAAGCTTTTTAAAAACTCCGACCAAAGTGAAGATTTGCGAATTCTCCGTTTATGCGTTTGCGTGTGGACATCAATAACCGGGGTTTTGCGTTTCGAAACGTCACTGCCTGCGACAATATTATGTTCTTAGGTCACATATGCGACCTGTGTTGCTGTTTCTTGCTCTTGTCCTGGCGCTTTTTTCTTGCTTGTTTTTACAAGCCCAGATTCTGCTCCACATTCAAGAACACAGGCGAAGGACGACGTTAAGTAAGGGATAATGCCCCACGAGGTGTTAATGTTGTTTTTTACCGTTAAAATCGTAGGTTTTCTCAAGAAGCGGCTGAGTGGACTATTTCGTTGTGACGCGTTGCCAAGGTAACCGGCTCTGGCCACAGAACCTGCAGCTCGGTCGGCCGCAGCTGTTAAAACCTGAACCATATGTAGTAGCATGTCACAATAATACACCAAATATCCATCCATTCATCCATTATCTGTACACCGCTTAAAGGAAACTATAAAATCACTCATGTTCTGTCTTCTGTCTTGCCGTTGTGATAAATAAACTGTGAAATAACGGAAAAAAACGCCCTTCTGCGGTTAGGTGTGGATTAATTTTTTTCTAAAAACGAGGTCGTTTGTACGTACGTTTTTTTCTAGACGGAGGGGGCAGGATATTCGTTTTTACAAAAACCCGGCTACGTGTGGACAAGGCCTGAGAGAAAGTTAGAAGCGCTAGAAAGCTCTGGTCCAACACACACTCGTTCACATATCAGCTGCCATGTCAATCACAGAGAGAGTCTTATTCCTGAAGGAGGCAGGGATTTGGAGCTACAGACACTGAAACAGCCCGTTTAGAACAGGAGTAAAACCTCATGGTGAAATGAACAATCGTTGCAGTGTTTTGCCATCCCAAACCTCTCCTGCTATCCCCACTCCCAACCCAAACCGGTCGAGGCAGATGGCCGCCTTCCCTGAGCCTGGTTCTGTCGGAGGTTTTTTCCCCCTCCCTATC
>OMNN01083459.1:0-12831 GCA_900302755.1 Chromis chromis | reverse complement strand
GTTTTTTTTTGCAATTATTTAAAAAGTTTTACTTGTTACAGCTAATATACAGTAATTCGTTTTTATTGTAAAGCACTTGAAAGGTGCTATATAAAGTGTATTATTATTATTATTATTCCTGAAACACTATGAGCCATTGTTTCACAAGTGGAAATGTCACATACAAATCACATCACTTTAATCTTTTAATGCTATCATCATGTGTCTACAGGTGAAGTATTTTGACGGCTTGGACTTTCATTCTCTTCACATATTATCAGCTTTACTCCATTTACACCACCAGACATTCTCAATGATGCACTCTGAATTCTGCGCGTCCTGTTCAGATCTTGCCTTAAAAAAGATCCCCCCGACAGCGACGCATTCACAAAATGTATTTTAACCCATCAAGACTCAGCAGCACATTTCAGACTTTTCCTTTTGCCGGCATTATGTTTGGCGAGGTTTGGTTACTGGCACAGGAGTTCCCATGAAAGTGGATATAGGCCTTTTCACTGTTCAGCCCAGTGAAAGGGATCCGACAGCAGAATACAAGGCCTGGTGTATCAAGTATCACCATGAAGAGAAATGACATGCCAGACTTTGCTGCACGGCAAATGAGAAGTTATCGCTGAGGATACAGCTAATATATTAAGGTTAAAATAAGCTGTGTTTCCAGTGTGTTACCATTTATCTAATTCATTTAATTTTCAACAAAGGTCACAAATGTTTTTTATCAAGGTTACACAAAAAGTGAGTATAAACAAAATGACTTGCCCCATGATTAATTAGTAGATAAATACAAAGGAATATATGCTCCTTAACTGTCCCTCCGTGTGTCTTTTGCTGGTAAATCATTATCAGAACTATTATATACGACTATATAGCTGCTGTAAATAATGATGTCATGTTGCTATGGCTCTGTGGCTTGACCAACCTGTCTGACAAGCAGATGAGAACAGGCCGTCAGAGCAGCAACTCACATGTTTCCTCTTTCAGTGAAGTCATCGCTCTGTCAATATTTGCATTGCTAATACCGCTGTAAATATGTAATGCTGGCCGTCAGGTCGAAAAGGGCGGGTAACTGGTTTACTGAAAACAACGCAGTGTTTTTTTTGACAACTCTGCCGGCCTGCAGGTTGGTCAAGAAAACAGAAAGTGTAAAGAGTGTCTCTATTTCAGGTAAACAGAGGTGCTGCTGATAAGGCCAAGCATGTGTTTGTATGAGTGGAAGCCAGAAGTAGGTTTTAATCCTGGTGCCATTATTCATTGTGGCACGATGTGTTGAGCCATTAGTCATTGGCACCAGAGATGAACCTAAAGAACTAATGAACCAAGGAACTATGCAGCAGGAAAGGCCACATTCTTTGGCTAATCTTTGATAGTAAACCTTTATAGACAGCTCATGTCCCTCTACCTGAAATGCAGCATTTTCAGTCGCTGACTTCACTCTTTGGACAGGAGAAGCCAGTTTATCTGCAACATGGATATGTGTTAGTGTGCAAACACTGTGTCAGCAGCTGTGATGAGGCAACATACAGCTGCTTTGACTTTTTTGCAACTGGTTTGTACGTTTCCATGGTCAAACATTCTTTGCTTAAATTTTATAGCCACTATAACCCAAGCTCTAAGACCAGGCGGCTCGTTTTAAGCCGTTAAAACATCTCTTTTAAAACTGTTTCGATAAACTTGGTGATGACAAATAACCTGTAAATCCTTCTTCACACATCACTGGTGTCAAGGTCTTGTTTACTGGCTGCTGTGGAACACTTCTAAAGCCACTCCTCTGGGCCTGAGTTTGGAGCACAGTTTGCATATGTGGCTTTATCCCTGTGGGAGTTTCTCCTACTCAACACATAGTAACACAACAGGTGCCTGGTATGGGGTGGTGCATTCTTACTGTGTGTGTGCTGAGTTTTTGCCCTCAGGCTACAGATGCAGCTCATCTATAGCAGGTTTATTTGTCTAAAAGTTCTGCTATCCAGTGAGAGGTGACTGACTTGAGTGTGTAGATTGTTGCCATAGCTTTGACCCCTACAGGGACATCATTAGCGGCTGTACCTTTAAGTTTAGCGCTGTACTCCGTCTTGTCAGACTGACTCCTCCTCACCAGCGTCCCCAGGTTGACGTCTCCTTTGGCCATGTCATCAGCTACAATAGTGTCCGTCTTTCTCCTCTCCAGGTAACGCAGGAACACAGGCCGGTTCCTCCTTTTGATCACTTTGTCCTTCTCCTTCTCCTTCTCGCTCCCGCTGGCCTCCTTGGGATCCATGGCGAGGCTGGCAGCTCCTTCGTGCTTCCAGGGCAGTGAAGGAGAACAGAAGGAAAGGAAGAAGGACAAGAAGAGGGAGGGAGAAACAAAGAGAGAGAGAGAGAGAGAGAGAGAGCCTGGGAAGTGCAACAGGTGTACTGTTCTCTGTGCCCTGACTGCTGGCTCTGCACAGGTGAAGCAGCTCCTCCCCACATCTACCTGTCATGAGAACCATGTGGCCACACCTCTCCTCTGCTGTGCTATGTTTCTGCCCTTTAGGCCATCATATCCATGCAGGGAGGGAAAGTGATGAGGCACACCCTTTTATTCTGGAAGACAGAGAAATGACCACTAGTTCTAAAGTCTTCCTGTCCTCACAGCTAAAAGCACCTGAGACACCAACACTGTGCCAAATATTGACGAGGAAACGCTCATGTAAAGGGCCTGGCTGTAAACCACAAATACAGACAGCTTTATATTTACACTATCATAAATAAGTGTGGGTCCAAATGGTATATTTTGCGTCTCTTTAACTTTTGGAAAAACCCTCAAGAAGTCAAGTTGTACGTAGCCGAGTTCCTTTTACATAAACAGATTCAGCAAGATTACAGAAATGAATGTATCGGTTTAAAAAGTCAAATCTGGGAAGACACATGTTGCCACAGTGATTTATGGTCAGAGCAACCACCACTGTATTTCCTGTCTGAGTCTATTTCTTCCCCATTGTAACAAAGACAACACTGGCTCCCATTGTGTTTTCACATCAGTGTGGCAGACCTGTTTAACTCGTGTTAGATTAACAATGCGTCACCCGATCATCACACAGAACTGCATATTTCAGTATCTCATAGTGTCTGTGAAGGCACTCAGTCATGCAGATCATGGTTATCCTTGCAGTTTCAAGCCTCTTGGATGAGAGGTGAAACGTCTTTAACAAACTCAAGCAAGTATGCTATGAGGAGTATATCGTAGTGTCACCATCATCATCACCGGTGGAAGAACTTGAGAAACACCTCAGACTCACTTGTTACAAAACATTTTTTTGACACCACACACTTCCCTGTTTGCACTACAGGTCATGGTCCAGCAGTGACTGAATAAAGTAAACACTCCTTCTTGGGCATAAATGTGTCTAAAACAAAGAAAATGATAAATGACATCAGGAAGAAAGCCTCCCTTTGTTCTCCCTGCTGTTTTTTTTTTTATGGCCGTTGTTCAACAGTACAAGAATCTGGGGACAATAATTGATGATAGGTTAACCTTTAAACCAAATACTGGTGTGCAAAGGCCAATCTGTGCTTTATTATTATACTTGTATTAATTCTGTTTGAACCCTGCTGGTTTGGTACCAGGTTAAAGAATATGGTTAAATATTACAGGCTCAAGTCTAAATGACCTTTTCAAACAAAGAGGGCTCAGTTGGTCGCTGGTGACTGTAACAAGAGTTCATCTGGTTTCCATCCAAAATGCAGGACCAGTATATTTAAGAACTCATTTGTTCCTGCTGCTGTTTGCCCTCTTGAATAACATGATGTATTTATGACTTGCTGTGCAAATAGCCCCCGAAGTATAATTAAGATGACCTTGACCTTGACTTTGACCAGGTTGATGTTCAAGCTTTGCTGCCACCTATGGAGAATCCAACACCTTTGGAGGGCCAGCTAGGTCAGCAGCAGACCACCAGTCATTAATGTTTTGCTCTTTTAACCCCAGTGCATCTCCTGGTGTGCAGAAATCCCTCCCCTCCACCATCTGGTAATACCCCAGGTGTTGCTCAGCTCCAGACTCCCGTGCCTCCTCCGTCAGCCACGACCAGAAGCTCTCTTTATTTTTCAGTTGAGCTCTTTCGCAAATTGTCCATGTTCTACTCCTCCGACACCAAAGTTGCGGAGCAGACGAAAGGTTGAGGAGCTGACAAAGCCCTTGCATCACCTCCACAGGGTACAGAACCAGCCTGCAGCCAGCTCCTCTACGCTCAGCAGCCAGGTCAAAATGCTTTGTTTGCTGCTGCTCGTAGGCAGCCTCCAGCGCCTCGTCCCATGGGAGAGCAATATCACATTTATATTAGTTGTTCAGGTCCACTAGACCCGAGGATAATAAAAGTTTGGAAACTGTAGGTGAGTCCAGGAACACATAGTAAAAACAGATAATAAATAAACAGCATTTGAAGCGTGTCACCCCCACATCCACATCACCTCTACACACACAATTTCCATGACTATTTGTTTCCAGAACCAGAATGGATTGGCTGAGAGCTGCGTAAGAGACACTGCTCTCTTGGGAAGCTGGCCAAGTTTCTCAAAAGATAACCTCTCCTTCCAATGTGAAACACATTCAGGAGGAGGATGCTAATGGCCCATCTGCCTAGTGCACCATCACCAACCCCAGGATGTGAAGTAAGCGTGTGTGTTTCAGTGATATAACTACATGTATGTGTGTTTGAGTGAACTGTTTAAAAGTCCTGAACTGTTTTCATCACTCTGGGTTGCAGAAAGTGGTCACGACAGGAGGTGCTGCGAGCGCTATGAAGCCAGCGAGGACAGAAAGAACCAGTTAAGATTCTGCATGTTCTTGAAAAACAAACACCGTCAAACTCTGCCCCTTGTGTGGCGTTTAGAGCTGCACATTATTTTGGGTTAGTCATTGGAAAAAAGACAGAAATACAACAGCAGAAACTAAGAAATGAAAACACCATGTATTAATAAATGTGTGTTTTCAGGAATATCTTCTGTGTAGGGTTAGGGTTAGGGTTAGTGTGATCTGGCTGACATAAACGGCAAAAATAAACCTTGTAACTGAGATAAAGGCTATTCAGTGTTTTACATAAATTCTTATGGTAACAACACAACACTGTGGGTGAGTTACACATACATGAACACCATGCAAGGGTTCAACAATTTCACTGTCAAGCATGCATAGGTAAAATGACATCAGTGTTAGCAGCATTATGTAATCCAGTGGGTTTGTTAAAGTAAACCACACTAAACAGCCACATACTGTATACAAACATCTGCATGAGTAAACAGTGTTATCTCCTGTCAGCGTAGCAGTAGTAATCGCTTTGCCCAGAGGGAGCTTGGGTGAGATCGGGTCCCTCGGGGTGACGCTTCGCTTGACCTGCCAAAAGAGAGAAGAGAAAAACACTGCAACACAGACAATGAACTTAAACTTGTGATAGATTTCTTCATCAAATATAAAAAAATATATGTTATTTATGTTATTTCTGTTCCATAAGAGCATCTAATTGCTTCAACTGCTCTTCCATTTATTCTTATTTGGTTCTCCATAGAGATTTACAGAAT
This sequence comes from Chromis chromis, assembly GCA_900302755.1. Classification (NCBI taxonomy): domain Eukaryota; kingdom Metazoa; phylum Chordata; class Actinopteri; family Pomacentridae; genus Chromis; species Chromis chromis. The sequence goes on along the minus strand of OMNN01083459.1, from coordinate 7,299 downwards.
CCGTAATGGTGTCCTAGTGGTTTGTGAAGGGAACTTGTAACCGTTAACCGTTAAGTTAAGGTTAACTTTGATAGGATGGGTCAAATGCAGAGAAGGAATTTCCCCAAGGGGATCAATAAAGTTTAGATAAAGATTAGAGCAGATCAAACAGCAGACATCTTCTGGAAACATTCCACAACCTTCCACTTCCTAATTTCTAACATGAAGTCTACAGCAACACTGGGGAAAACTGTCCTGTTACTTTAAACACACAGATCAACAGAGACTGTACAGCAGCATTAAAGCCCTCTGGCGCCAGAATCAAAGCACCTAAAGATGTTAATAAACCCGCTTTTTATTGCAGCTGATGTGTCGTTTGTTTGAACAGAGATCAGCCTATGCAATAATAAAAGAGTGTTTGTTTTTAGCACAATGGATCCATATGGACTTTGATCTCATGATGTTTGTGGAGTTCACCACCACCATCAGATCACATTCACTTCAAGTCGTAAAATAACAAATGCACTGAACACTGAAGCAAAAGAGAATGGGACCTTTGTGGAAGCCAAGAGGCATAATTCATTCATTAAATGTTGAATATTGTAGAAGCCATTGGCATAATTAGAAGTCACAAATATGCTTTGTGTTTGCTACATAGATTGTCCAAATTAGATCAGAATTATTAGCTATGTTACCATAACTGTTACGGACATGTTTATCTTGTTTATAGCTGTAAAAAACAACAACACTGATGACAAAAAAGAATAGAAAACAAGAGAAAAGAAAATAATTAACAACTTAGATTTTTGTGTTTTTTGGTAGTTATATTAATAGTTTCACTGATGGAAGATGCCCGGGAAAGACTGGGAAGAAAGCTAGGTGGCAGTAAAATAAAGCTACTACACTTGGAACAAGAATCGTCAAGTTAACGTGGAAAAAAATATCTGGTTAAAACAACTTTCTTTATAGAAAATAAAAGCACAATATTGGGAATTCACAAGTAGTTAAGCAGCCTAAAGTCTTGTATAGTCCGACCATTCTGTACTGCACATCACTATCATTCTGCTATAGGGGTAAAAAAAAAAAAAAAAGTATATTAATAGTTTTGCTTATGTGTATTTTCAAAATATTCGTGCAAGAAATCTTGTATTTTTGCATATTTGTCACACTTAAATGTTTCAAGTCATCAAACTAATGTAAATGTAAGATGAAGATAACCCAAGAAATCACAAAATTGAGTTTTTAAATTATTTTATTTTTTGAAGGAATAATGCTGTCCAGCCCATTTTGCCCTTTGTGGAAAAGTAATTGCCCCCTTAGCTACCAATCTACCAAATGACAAATGTTACAAAGACATTGCTGAGGCTCTGAGACTCCAGAGATCCACAGTGAGAGACATTATCCACAAATGGAGACAACATGGAACAGTAGTGAACCTTCCCAGGGGTGAACCAACGTCCAACATTTCTCCAAGATTCTTTTGCTCTTTAAAACGCTGTGCCGTGTCTACTTTTCTACATACACTAGAATATATGCTATTTTGATGGTTTAGATGGTTTATTTCATCATGTCTTGCACCAGGTCTCACAAATATAACATTTTATTACAAAAACAAGTGGCGATTTTATTGATAAACATGATCTGGCTGACGTAAAGGGCAAAAATGAACTTTGTAATTGAGATAAAGGCGATTCAGTGTTTTACATAAATTCTTATAACAACACAACACTGTGGGTGAGTTACACATACATGAACACCATGCAAGGGCTCAACAATAATTTACTGTCTTCACTGTCATGCATGCACAGGTAAATTGACATCACTGTTAGTAGCATTATGTGGTTTATTTTAATATCTTTGCTGCTGTAATAATGCAAATTTCCCCACTGCAGGACTAATAAAGGTTATCTTATCTTATCTTACTACATTACAATCTAACAGATGTTGCAAATATTACTCAGTCATTAAATGTCCACATTATATGTCTATATGTTTACAGCCACGTTTGTCTGCAACAGCATCTCATATTTGGACCAAGATATCCGTCAGGCTTTTACTGTGAAAACCCCCGAGCGGAAGCCCCAGCCTCACTCTGTCTAGCTTTACTGCTGTGTGTGTATGTGCGCGCAGGTGGATGACGTAAGCAGGAAGCAGGAAGCAGGAAGCGCAGCGACCAGAAGAAGCATCTATAATGAGTCCGCCGCTACTGCGCTCCTCGCTCGGCTGCCTGCTGACCGGCTTCGGCTCTTTGTCCGGTTCTCGTAACAAAGTGGTCACACAAGCAGCAGCCGCACCTCTCCTGTGTTATCTGAGAAAAGCGATGCACTATCAAACGGAGCAGAGAGGACACCAGAACTCTCCCGACTACCGGCTTTACTTTAGTAAGTTATTTGCCGTCATTGTGGAAGGAACCATTTATCATGTAGAGTATTATTAGCACCGGTCGGTCGCAGGCAGCTCAGCCAACTTCGACCTCCGGGTCAAGGTTGACCTTTAAGCTGGAAGACTGGAGTTCACCTTTAGCACTTAGCTCTGAGCTCCGCACCCTGCTAATGCTAACCACCACGATGAAGTGTGGTAAATGTTTATGAGCAGAGACAAGAAGAAGGTAAAACAACATCCTGACGTGGTGTTACTTCCTGTTTAGACGGTCACGTGGGCAGACTACAGGAAGTAGCTCTTCAGAATTTTCAGAAGAAATGTTAAAATGTTGGGGAGGCACACAGCAAGCAAAATTTGAGGACTTGTATTAATGCTGTTATAGAGGGTAGTTGGAAATATTGCACCCTAATACACCTTTCTTTACATTTATTAAATTTCCCTCGTGCATGGACTTCCTGTCAGACATTATGTTACACTGCTGGCGTGACAGACACCGCACATGATATTTGTTTTTCACGCAAGATAAGATAATACACCAAGTAATGTATAACACATAATAATAATAATGCAATGACAAACAAATGACTAAACCAAAACTAATGGCAGCTAATGAAAGTTTATTTATGATTTTCTAAACTCTGGAAATTCTGTCCACGTGTGATGATAGTCTAGCTGAGTTGCATGCATGTTCGCAAGGTATTTCATAAACTCAGAGGAAAGACTCCTCAAAACGGCTGAATCAATAAACACACGCCTAAACCTTGTGGAAAGCCTTCCCAGAAGAGTTGAGACTGTTCTAGCTGCAAAGGGTGGACCAACTCTATATTAAACCCTACAGATTAAGAATGGGATGTCATTAAAGTTCATGTGCATATAAAGGCAGACGACCCAATACTTTTGGCAATATAGTGTAGTTTGACTTTAGTCAACGGATCAGACTTTAACAGTGTAATAACATCCAATGATTTACCTGTAACTGATATACTGTGGCTCTGTGTAACAGCGCACCTGTCTGAGGTATAGAGAAGTCCACAGTGTTCTGTATCATTAGACCCTGACGGATTCTGTCGCCATAATAAATAAGTAGTTCATGAAGTTACGGCTGCGGTTTGTGTAAATAAAGCTCATGTGGATCCTGCAGGTGTTTAATAAACTCAGAGGAAAGAATCCTACAAACAGCCGGAAGCAACAAACTGAAGGTTTGAGGTCTCCGTGTGCACCTCCGTAAATTAAAGGCCAAATATATCTTTAATGTGATGTTTAAGGACGGGGCTCACGGTCCATCAATGCTGCTTTCACTTGCACTTGGACATCGTAGTTGCATCAGCATATGTATATGCAGTGGATCCAAAACAGTGGAATAATACATGAGTAACAGAACTTTTGAGATGTCATTATGCAGTATGTTTACAGTTTGTTTTGTATTTTTTTTGCAGAAACCTCTGAAGGGAAATACATTTCACCATTCCATGATATTCCACTTATAGCAGAGACAGAACTGGTAACTTTATTTTTTATTATTTGAGGTGTTTTTAGTTTCTGCTAACCTAATATTCACAGACATTTCTTCTAACAGGACAATAATGTGCCAGCTAAAAAACCCAAGAGGAATGAGAGCGAGGTACTGTGTGATTCAGAACTCCTTATGAAGACATTCATCTGAGTGTATTTACTATTTAGCTGTCTTGTTTACTTTCAGGTGCTCTATAACATGGTCGTAGAGGTACCTCGATGGACAAACGCTAAAATGGAGGTAAGTATAGATTTGGTATATTCATCTGTATGCAGGTTATATATGTACAGTATCTTACACTGATGTAGCTGTTACACTGTTATCTAGCTAGCTGGGAGAACAGTAGCATGAAGTTTTGAGTGTTACACGCTTCAACACTGGAAAAAGCTCACACACACACACACACACACTTTCATAATTGCTTCAATTCCCAGATCGCAACAAAGGAACCGCTGAATCCGATCAAACAAGATGTAAAGAAAGGAAAACTCCGATACGTCGCCAACATATTTCCCCATAAAGGTTACATCTGGAACTATGGAGCTCTACCACAGGTGAGGAAAAATCACAGTGTCCAGGTTTTGTGTTAAATCATTGTTTTTGTGCACGTTTTTGGATCCTAGTCAGTGAAGGACAAATGACAATGCTGCAATTTAAGCAATTTATTTAGTTTTGTTGACGAGCAAACGATAAATGAGCCCACTGTCCTCAATTCTATGAGGACATTCATATACGCAATATGCAACAGAAGTGAGTGTAACACTGTGTAGTATCACCTAGATGTCGGATTAACTCAAAACTGTATTACTTTTTAGTTGACTAGTAGGTGTTTCCTCTTCCGAAACCATCAAAAACAAATACTTTAGAAAGACTATTAAAAATACGTCAATGTACGCCTGTGATTCCCAGTTAGCCAGATAGCGTGAGCATGGCAATAAAATGACCTGTGAAAGCCAGACCTCTCTCAGTGTTGGACTTATAGACTAAGTCTGTCAGCAGAAGAAACAAAAAATAAGATCAGGATAAAGGCAGCTCAGGTATCGGCTAAGAATCAGTAGAAATACAGTTGGAGCAGTAATCAAGAGGAGTAGAATCAGCTGTAGTGACACAAGTCGGAGCTGCGGTGGTCGTCCTGCTGAAGTGAAGCGACAGACAGTACGGAAGATGGAAACAGACGAGCTTCGTTCAAGAATGTCAGCTTCTGTGGATGCGTCCAAGAAAAGCAAAACAGATTTGAGTCTCAGGCCCCGTCCACACGACGACGAACCCAGGCCTAAACGCACAAATAGTTTGTCAAACCAGTGTATCATCCACATGAAGCATTTTGGGGTCTGAAAACGATCAATTCTGAAACCAGGTCCCAGAGTGGAAAGATTTGAAACCGGTGGTTTCGCGGCTCCGTGTTTACGCTCTATCCCGAATCTTTTCAGAAACGCTTGTGTCATAGCTCCACCTCTCAATAAATGCGCCAAACTCAGAAAAGGACTACAACTATGGCGCCGTACAGTGTTGCGTGTGTCCTGCTGAAGCTAGTCACCCTTCTTCTGCATTATCACCGTGTTCACCAAACAAATATGGAAAGCACAATACGCCACTTTATGTTCTATGTTTATATCGTATTGTAAAGAACCGGAAAGGCGACAATTTCTAACTTTGATCACACAAGTGTGTGCATCATTTATTTCCAACAAGAAGCTAAAACTCACGTTAAAACATGGCGTCGACCGTAAACATAGCCGGCATGGCTTCACGTCCTTAAAGGGACCGCAACTTCTATTAGCCTAGGCTTACCTATAACCATATCATAAACATTGAACATAAAATGCTTTCAGTGCCAACCTGCCGGTTTAGCATCAAGGTATAACACTGCGTGCAGATCACATTTGAACAAGGTTGTGTCTGTACTATGTGAACAGTATAATGTGAACAAGATTGTCGCTGTATTATGGTGAATTATGTAACCTCTGTATACAGTCACTACAGTATACAGATTTCTGCGCATGCCTAAAGTCCCACCGCCAGTTTCCGTTACGCCGTCACAGCGCCACCAACAGGCCTGGCGTGTGTCTTACATCGTTTTCAGGCGTGTCAAGTGAATTCGTGTGGACGGACACATTTACTGAAACGGCTCCGTCTTTACGAAGAACGTTTTTGAAACTATAAGCGTTTTGGCTTCGTGTGGACGAGGCGCCAGTAATGAGAGTAATGAAAGGTGTATTGACTCGTGTTGCATTGACTTCCTACTGTGGGGCCTTCATTTTTAATGTAGTGACTATAAACTCTACTGTTGTGCAATTACTGGAAGGCAATATACAACTTTGAATCATTTGATCAATCAGTCAAATCAATCAAATAAACTTTATTTATCCGTTAGGAACTTCGTTGCAGGGAAAGTGCCAGTGCAGAAACATAAGACACAGCACATACCATTCACACATTAAAATTCTGATGGTCATAAAATCCCTAATAAATAGCTTAAAAACAGTAATAGATTATAAGCAATAGTAGATTAGGAACAAATAGGTTTGATAATTACGTTATGCCTCGCCTCCGTTGTATACTGTGTTTATTGATGTAATTTGTCAGTTGTGAAAAGTTTCCTTTTAAATGCTTCGCTGAACTAGACATGGGAGGACCCAAACCACAAAGACAAAGACACAAAGTGTTGTGGCGATAATGATCCGATCGACGTCTGTGATATCGGCACCCAGGTAACGCAGCTAGAGATTTACATATAAATCTGTTTATGACTCATTTTTATATGCACCTTTAAATGATTGATCTGGTTCTACTTTAGGTTTGCTCTCCAGGTCAGGTGATCCAAGTTAAAGTGCTCGGCATCTTGGCCATGATCGATGAGGGAGAAATGGACTGGAAGGTCATCGCTATCAATGCTAAGGACCCGGACGCCAAGAACCTAAATAGTGGGTGTTTAAATCAAATAACAGTCGTTATCTTGAATCTCCCTGAAATGACTTATTCAACCCTTACTGTACATCTTTGATTTTAGATGTTTCTCCACAACTTACCATGTGTAGGATACTATTATAGCTCCACTGCCTTTCAGTTTATTGCACGTCCAACAGAGGAATCCTGTGAGAAGCAGCTCAGACAGTAACTTAGTCCGTACTCTGTGGAGTTTTTAATGTCAACATGGTTTTGTTTATATTCAACGTTTCTCTCCAAAACACATTTTGTGCCCTTGAGGCCTAACAAACATGTAGAATGCGTGGTTTACATCATACAGCAATGGCAAAGTTGTTTATTACAACCTGTTCTTTTTTGTTTTGTTTTAATGTGATATAGCATAAAAACTGCACTTAAAGCTGCTGCACTATTTCCTTATGGACCTCCTGCTTTGCTGCTACTGCCAAATGCTGCTGTTTTTATATAGGTTATTATTAGATTTTATATAGGTTATTATT
>OMNN01083456.1:6536-56287 GCA_900302755.1 Chromis chromis | reverse complement strand
CATCTAAAAACCTTGGCACACATTGAAGTAAAAATTATGTGCTTATTAGATTTATTTATTTTTTGACATATTAAAAAAAGGGTCCTTAAAATTGAGGAAACATGAAATAATTATAATTAAACAATTTCCCAAAATATAATTGCATAAATATAATAATTCTGGTATTTTCCTGAAACATGTTTTGCTCTAGGGGCTGCACGGTGGCTCAGTGGTTAGCACCGTTACCCCACAGCTAGAAGATCCCCGGTTCGCGTCCCGGTTAGGATGCCTGGGATCTTTCTGTGTGGAGTTTGCATGTTCTCCCTGTGCAGTGTGGGTTTTCACCGGGTACTCCCTCTTCCTTCCACAGTCCAAAAACATGCTGAGGTTAATTGAGGATTCTAAATTGTCCGTAGGTGGGCGCCCCGATAGCCTAATGGATATGTCGCGTGACCCAAGTGCTAAGGCATAGCGGCTGTCCCGGGTTCGATTCCGACCTCGTGCATTTACCGCATGTCCTTCCCCGCTCTCTCCCGTTTCCAACTCTATCCACTGTCCTCTCTAATAAAGGCATAAAAGGCCAAAAATAAATCTTAAAAAAACAAACAAATAATTGTCCGTGAATGTGAGTGTGCTTGGTTGTTTGTCCTGTGTGTGGCCCTGTGATGGACTGGCGACCTGTCCAGGGGGTCCCCTGCCTTTGCCCTAATTTGACTGGGATAGGTTCCAGGATTAAGCGGCGTACAGATAATGGATGGATGGATGGATGTTTTGCTCTAAACAAAACCTGGAGTGAGTGTTTGCTTAAAATTAATTCTAATTTTTCATTTTCCTTACGCTTTTTTGGGGTTAAACAAGGTAAATAGACGACAGCTTGTGTACTAATTTACAGGACACAACCACTAAGACTGTGCACAGTGAGCTTTGTGACTATTAGTGCAGCTTTATTTATAAGAACGAGTCACATGGAAGATTTTTAGACTCTTTTTTTCTCTGAAGCTGGAAAAACAGCTAAATAGCTCCTATTAAAAATGCTCTTGATTGAAGGTTTAGGTCATAGGTTTCCTGTGACGCCTTTGAGAGTTGGTCACCCTTAATCACAACATTAGGAAATGTGGCCACTAACATCACCATGTCTGTCTACAGGAACAGAATAACAACCCGCATTGCAAAAACAAAACAATGATGGTTTCCCATGAAGTAAACATGTCCATTCAAGATTCAGTCTGAATAATAGGGATCATCTGTTACACTCACCTACGAGGCTGTTGTTTTGAAATAGGCACTTTTGACGCCGACAAGCATCTTCGTAGGTGTAATATACCTGCCAATGCAGACAGCACATATACAGGCATGATAACCACACTGACTCCACAAAATACTGCCACATCAAAAATATATATGGAGCTCAAAGTACCTGTACACACACACAGGGCAGCAGGTAGGGGAAGTTAAGTAGAGCTGATTGTGGCTGGGATGGATCGATCTGAAAAGAATACATAAATACATTACAGGATAAACAACCTTATTTACTTCCCCCACAGAAGTAGGTACATGTGGATAAGCATAATACTCACAGTTATGTTGATTAGTTTGGAATCTGGCCCACCCATGCAGCTGAACGCATTTTTTTGGTAACACCATTTGGCATAGACTGGCTGGACGTGACCTTGAGGCTTCACAGTGACATTGATGGATTTCGATAACTGATCCACAGAGAGATCAAAGTCTGGCCTGGGACCTAAGACACAGAACAAATAGCCACACAATATGAGCACCTCTGGGGAGAGGTCAATGTGTAGAGGCAGGTGACAAATTGAAGGAAAAAAAATGGATACATGAGTTGACAAACATAACAAGTGCAGATCTCAGGTGAAATATACTGACTGCCTTTCCTTTCATTGCTATGATACTGAAGGAAACTCAAGAATCAGTTAGAAGTTATTCTGAGATCTCACCTTCATCCTGTGATGAAACATTTCCATTCTTGTTTATTTCAGTGTAACAGTGCTCACACTCACAAATGACAAATTAATGTTTTGATGAATATGAAAATTATGCGAATGGCATTGTGTAACCTTCACAGCAACACATTTTGGACAGGTGTGTCCTAAAACACCAAATGAGGGAATATTTTCTAGAAATATTGTGTTTATTCCTCTAGTAGGGTTCAGATTCTTGTGGAATCTATGCTGAGGAGCACTGAAGCTGTTACTACGTAAGACACTTTGTTGTTTTTTTCCTTTAACTTGTTTCCTATCAGACACCAGATGTAACCCAACATGTCATTATCGCCTTTGTGTGTGAAAAAAGGAAGCTCGCGTGTGGCAAAAAGAAAAAAAAGAATCCAAAAAAGTAAAAAAATAAATAAAAAGACTAGACCGGAAACCAGAAATCCTAAATACTCCACCTTGCACTGTGTAGGTGACATTGCAGCGTGTTGATTTTGCATTGTAGGACACAAAAACTTCATTTCCATCTACAGCCTTGACAGATTCGTAGACCAGCTCCCACTGGAAGAAGAAACAAGCAAAGTGACCATCAGAACTGTCTTTATAAAAACCATCCTTAGTATTTTGGCAGTGAAAAGAAAATTCACGTTACCAGGGTGAAAGAAGTATTGCTGTGTGGGAGTTGCTGCGTGACACCGCTCTCACACTGGACCCTGTTCTCACCGTGACACATTACCTTGTTACGCTAAGAAAGAGAGAAAACAGAAAGATGACACCATTGTACCTGCTGAAATCATGAACTGTAGGCTGAGGACACTGCATGCTGTTTAGAGGAGGTGGAAGAAGAAGCAGTCCTACATTTCTCCTCCTTTTTTTCAGAGTAGGCTTCAGTATCACTTTTTTGGGTTTGAGAATTTCAATCGTCAGGGTCTTGCTTGAAAAGTCTGTTGAAAGCAGTTCGAGACACATTTCAGCTTTAGAGATGGTGAAACGTGTGGAGGATTGTGTGTGTACAAGATAACAACATGGACTTTGAAGCTGTGTTTTGAGTCTGTACCTTCAGCCTTCATCCAAACACGAACAGTGACATACTCAGAGTAGATTTCATATTTGTCCAGAACGGGGTGTGGGGTTAGATTAATAGGACACTGTCCCTCAACATAACCTGTCCACACAGACAAGAGCATTAGTACAGCAGGTGGCATGTGTGACTTGCAGCCATGAACTGATGCTGCAGGAGCTTTAATATGATGAAAAAACGCACAGAAATGAACAAACCTACCAGTTTGATCTCCAATCTAAAGACAGGAGGAGAAAGACAACACAGGCAATCACAATACAGGTCTATACATGTAGAATTAACAGTGCTCACCCCCATTAACCCTACTGTACAACATTAGAAAGAGTCTGTCCTGATCTCACCCGACACGTTGCTGTACATTCCAGCCGCACTGGAGACACCAGGACGGCGAGAAGCGCCAGTGCGGTGCCAAAACGCATTTTAAACATCTAAAACACATTGAGGCTGGTGAAATGTCCTCATAATTAAACGCTGGGATGTCGTGCCGATAAAGAGACGTAGTCTTTCCGCTTGTCTTTGTGGCTGGTGTCTGGCGGTAAAGCTGTGAAATGTGCTCCCAGCTGCGGAACAGCGTCTTTTGCGCACAACACAGTTCCATGAACTACCCGCGGGGCTGTCAGCTACCCCAGCTTGTTTTTCTGTTTCTTCAGGTCCTGTCAAATGACTAAAACACGAGGGCGTTTGTTTGAAAAATGTTTTTTTTCCTTCTTCAAGAACCACAGTTCCGCCTCTCATTAAAGTCCCAGAGAGCAGCAGAAGAAAGAACAGCCCTGAATCTGAACCCTACTCGGAAGTTCCTGTGATGAGAAGGTTTTTATTCAGAGCCTCTTGGTTGATACTTGTCAATATTACTTTTTTGGACACATCTTCAGTTTTTGTACCAAACACTGTCAGTCATACATATAATGTGTGTAAAAATGTATTAACTGCTACTGGAAGTTTTCCTGTTTCATTATTTTACAGCACCAACTCCAAGATTTAATGGGTATTTTTTGACAGTGACAGTCAACATCAACAGGAACATTTTGTCATACTATCTGATTTTCTTCAGTCTTCATAAATGTGTTCAAAAAATAAGTTCTATACAATATTTTTGGCTAACTTTTAAGAGTTTCATATGTTTTCACACCTGGGATTTATTTTTTTTTCACCCTCAGAAATAAAAGCCAATTTTAAGGGTTCATTATAACTCCCACAGCCATGAAATTTGGTTTCCAGCAGATCCAAAAGATTGAATAGCTCTAACAGAGGCATTTATTAGCTCTTAAAAATGGAAAAAATAAATGAAAAAAAATCAAAGGAGGATGGCTCCCATGAATGTGTTTGTATCTATATTTTGAGACCTCTAAAATCAGTAGAATATGATGTGTGGCACATACTGTATGTGTAGCCAAGGTTTCACTTTTGTTATGTTAGTTTTTTGCTATTTTGACATGCCAACATGGTGAAGTGGACTCAATAGTAGGGCCACAACAACAAGTGTACACAGGGGTCTAGTACATATTGGTAGGTGCAAAGTTATGGATTGCTTCCATGCTGTCTTCCAAGTTGAAAAAAGGTCTTAAAAGTTGGTGAATTGTCAACCAAATACTGCATTTTTAGTAGGAAATATGGATGTATCTTAATAAATATGGAACTTACTGGAGCCCCAATACCACCCTTGTAAATGTTATACTTTTTTTTTTTTTTCCATTTTCAAGTGCCAGTAATGACATTTTGGTTTCTGTTGGAGCCATTTAGTCATTTGGATCTGCTGTAAATGTTTTTTTGTCTGTGTCCTCACCAAATTGTATGACTGTAGGAGTTATATTTCTGAGATACTGAGATTTTAGGTCCCAAATACCAAATAAGTAAACTCTGAAAAAAATCTGATGGTGGAGCAACACCTAAAGGGATCTTCTTTGATTGCAGTTGTATAAAGATAGATGTTTGCATATAGGATAAATAGGACATGTAAAGCCTCACTGGTGAAGCAACTTGTTTTTAGAAGTAACAATGGATCACCTTTGTGTAGTCAAGGTGTGAAACCCAAGTAGGCTATATAAGGAAGGACCGGCCTTTGTTCGGTGAGCATTGTGACAAAATCTAAACCGTGAAGATAAAGGCGCAGGAGACTGAAAAGCACAAGTCATGGGAGGAATACAATGCAAGTCAGCACACTAAAATAAACAAATAAAAAGCTTATGACGCGGCTGTAAATCTGCTTAGATCAGGATGTCACCAAAAACTGATGTCAACAAGTCATCTACTTTAACTCCAAAGAAAACTTCACACACACGAAAGAATCTGATAAGATCACAACGTGATGCTTTTTGCCCATCAGATTAAACAACACGACTGGCGTAAACCAAACAATGAACATCATCATAAACACAGCATCTCAATTCTGGGGCCTGGTGGTGGCACAATCATACTGTAGACATGCTTCTCTGCTGTAGGCCCTGAAAAGCTTTCAAGAGTAGATGGTAAAATGAATGTAGCCAAATACACAGATGTGGATTTGGGCCCATACTTATTTTACATACTTAGATTTGTGATTGAGATTTGCTTTGACTTTGGCGTTAAGGGGTACTTTTCTGTTCATCAGTGTCAAAGAGCCACATTAAATGTATTTTGATGTAATATTATAAAAGAATAAAGCATGAAAACTGCCCAGAATGCAAAGTCGTGAACCTACAATTATGAGAAACTTCACTTGAGTATTTTCAGTTGGTCCAACTTTTTAGTCCACTGCACAGCCAGGCGAGCAGCACCCCTATAGGGACTCAGCCAGTTGACCACTTTAGTCCAACACACACTGAGTTTTAAGTGAAATATCCCTCAACTCTTGGACGGAATTGCCATGTAATTTGGCACAAACGTCCATGTCGAGCTCAGGTTGAATACCTTTTCATCAAGTGCCACCATCACGTCAGACTTTGATGATATTCCCATCAGTCTTGGCTGTAATGTGTGTTTTGTGCTGATTAATTTTGCTAAAATGTAAAACTAAGACAAGGAATATACTAAACATATATGCTTGACATCAGCATGTTAGCATTTAGCCCAAAGAACCACCGCGTAAAGCCTCACATAACACACTGTAGTCTTGTTGCTCCATGACATTTATGTGACAGACTTCAGTCCCTTGCAGATAAAAGACACATACAGTAAATACAAAGTTTTGCACGCTATTTGAACACATGCAAACTTTTGGTTATGATTGTACTTTAGGAAGGGCACTGACAAATGGCAGTGTGAATCTAAATGCCATATTGCTGTGGTTGTAGTTTTTAAAACCTCAATACTGTGCAGATCAAAATGTGAGGAGGGCTTACATGTGATTTTCTTGTAAGATAAAATATACCAGAAGATTACCAGCTGCTGATTAAGACACCGCTGCGGTAGATTATCTGGTTTGTCATCACTTCATGCATTACAGCAAATTATCTGTCTAATCGCATGCTGATTGCCCACCCATGCATTAAAGGTTAAAGAAAAAAAAGGTACAGATATGCTAGTTACAGTTAGAGCGGAAAGCAAAAATGGGACTTCAAAAAAAGAAAGGTTTGCAAAACACCTCAAGGCCACCATCTGTGCTACGTGCGTTCTGTTGAAACCGCTGACTGATGCTTATCAGTCGTTTCCACTCACGTTCTGAAGAAGTGGTAAGGGGCGGGAAACAAGCTGTCTTTACAGAAAGAACGTGTCGCCGTGGTTGCAAGTCTAAACACATAAATGTTGTGGTGAGTGGGCGCTCCATTTGGGTGGGGGATCTTTATGTGTGGAAAAGGTGATCAAAAACTCTGATTTGGGGAAAGGAAATTCATATTGAGATATTTGTCATCACAGCCAAATAAGCTCATATTGCAACTGATAATGTAAACAGTATGACTGTCAGTCAGCTTATGGGAAATGTGGCTTAAATTATCATATGATGTCAGAAGGTGGTAATCCTGATTATTGGCTAAAATACATTTGTGTATATTTTCAGTTTAAATCTAAACATTTTTGTTATTATATCATCCGTGGTTATTACAGAGACATTCTTTTTCAAAATCAGGTACAATTAATGGTCTTAACGTCTAGGCATCACAAACATTCACACAGTGCAGCAGGCTTTTCCGACACACTGTAAAAACATGACATACATGGCTGTCTGACAAGTAGAACCAGTATACAGGGAGTCTGTGTGTTAGATACCATTCCATACTGCCAGGAGCAGGAAACCTGCAGAACCAGTGTGAGGGATCTATGGTCGGTGATTGTAGCTATACTAATCTGTTCAGTTTGGTAAACATACAGCATACAGTTAGTCCATTCACTGTCATGCCATTAAATCCCTCAGGTACAATGAAAAAAGGTTATGGGCCTAACAAAGCTGTTGCACATGCAGTACTTTTATAAAAGAGGAAGTTAACTTGAGCAGAAAGACAAATCCAAACGCATATACTTTTTGCATCGTCAGCAGCGTTTCTAAATACAAACAACTTGACGGGTCACACTTATTGAAGGCAAATCTTTCCCCAACTGCTGTCAGACTGTATGAATCATTATCAGACAGTGAGGGGGAGTAACTCTTGAGAAGCGCTTATGACTCACCCTTTACTCGGAAAGCAGTAATGGGAGGGTCAGAAGACTCTGCTGAATATAAAGTCAGTCTCAAGCAATGAAGCAGGAACCAAGAAAACACTGAAGTGGAACAAAAGTAAACACAACACAAACAACAGGTTTAAAAAACTCAATTCTTTTTTTTATTAAAGTTCTATCTTTATGCAATCTGTATATATAAAAGATCTAAAGCCATCAGCCTGAGACTAAGACATTATTCATTGACCAATGGCCTGTGTGACACGTACATATGTTAACAAAACTGTAAAAACAGGTGATAAACACAGACTGACAAATGAAAAAGCACCACACAATGATATCTTGTGCAGCCAGAGTGATTAGACGTAGTCCAAATTGAAACAAGCTTGTGGATCTTGTTAATAAGGAGTCAGCAGAATAAATTACAGTAACATTGGTTTGCCCACAATTCAGGCCGCAACAGTCTCTGTTTGTGCTGCTCTGACAAATGACTCGACACTAGCACCAGGCCTGTTGTTTTTTTCTTTCAGAGAGGTGATGATGATGGATGTGACGAAGACGTGCTGGAGCGATGGCATTCACAGCCATACCCGCAGTGTGTGCATTCAAGGTACACTGCATGCATTTCCCTGTTCAAATGCAAGATAACACGTGTGACTGTGTGTGTGTGAGAGAAAAAGACAGGGAACGGTTGAGTTGAGTGTGCACAATAGTGTAGTACTATGTTCATTCTTTGAAGCTGTAAACCATTATCTCAGTTGTTATTAAACACATATCGACCACATACAAGGAAAATTTTAATTCATGACTCTGAACATAGCATATTTTTTCCATCATTATTATCAATACCATTTTTTTTCACTTCTCTTAAATACAATATTTTACATGTCGGATTAAATACGGCTTAGTGTGCATGAGTGTGTTTATCTTGGGGCCAAAGCAGTGGATGATTTTTTCCCCCCACTCTTTGCTACTGGCACTGTTTTCATGTAATCTATGATGTAGGGCTGGGCTCTCTAGAGAGAAACAGAAACTCCACTACAATTGCAAGGACCAACACATAAGGTTTGTGTGCGTGCATGTTTGATTTCAGTCACTGTCACTGGTTTCGCTGCTGGGGTCTCCCTGCACCTTGCTGCGGTGCTGCATGGCACGGTGATAGGCCACCTGCACTGATTTGCGGATGTTGGATTTCCTGCCCTCCAGCATCTTCTCCTTGTCCAGCTCCTGATCCACACCGAGCGGCACCAGCTTAGAGCGTGGCAACCACTGCCTGCATGCACACAAACGCACATACACTCATGGGTTATTATGTAAAATTTGCAAGAGCGAAAATAAATGCACATGCCAGTCAGTAAGTCCAGACTGAGTTAATATCTTGTTAAAGTGTAATCAAAAATCCTGTGAAGACATAATAGGCCCACTGATTTTCTGTGGAAGATAAAGTTCCTACTTCTTCAAATAATACTGAGTTCAGGTGATTTACAGGGTACGACCGGAAAGCAGGTGAACTTCCGAAAGCCTTCTAAAGTGAGAGCGAAGAATGGAATAACACTCACTGTTGTTTCTCACAGTATGTTTGCTTCATCTTAGCAGACATGAATGCAAGTGTACAGCACAGCACAGCACAGCACAGCACAAGATGACCTAAAATACGACGTGTTCTTTCCCCCGTTTTCTATTCTGAAAAACCACATTTGCCCTATTTTCTAAGTGTTGTCGTCCTGTGTCTCAGTAAAAAGGCTTCAGTTTGCTTTGAAGTATTGCCACAGAGTTACTTGTGCACACACATCCAGTAACTTCAGAGGCCCTTTTTGCTTGCATCCTGTATTTTTTATGTAGAAAAATGTACAAAATGACAAGAATAAGAATGATTCATGACATTAAAGATTGTAAATATGAAAAGATGAGACACAGAAACCCAAAGTACTGACCAAGTTCTCTTGTTGTCAAAGAAAAGAACCAGGAACAGGTGCTCTCTGGCTTCCTGGGTCATTTGTTCCCCCAGTTTCAGCACATCCAAAGGGGGGACGGGGATTGGGACACCCCGGTGGAAGACCCCTTCCCTGGGCATCTTTGGATCAATTATCTGCAGGCAAACAGGAAGAAGATTACACTTGCAGCCAGAAACTACAGGAGAGATCACAGTTCACATGACTGTAATATACATTATCTGTGTTGTCTGCTTGTTTCTTACCAGAGCCGGATAGGAAGGATACCCTCTGCACTTGGCCCACACCAGGTCTAGAGCTTCCAGAGAAGAATAGTCATCAGAGGTCATCCAGCATCCTGACCTATCTCGGCCGCGCACCACTGACAATAAGGAAACCGGTCACCATTATGCAACCTCGTTTCTAGGTAAATAACGGGTATTGTGTACATAATGACACGGCTCTACGAATTTATTACAAACCACAGCCCTTTCATTTAAAGTATGTTAAGCAAGCAGTTTGTGGGGCAACTAGGATGCTTACGCAAGATACAGTTAATTTAGTGCTGGGCGGCTCGTCTTCAACAAGTGGTACTAGAGCTACAAAATTAAATACTTGCCCCATTTATCTCTTTTTCTTTGACCAGGTTTCATTTTTGAACAGCTACAGCAACTGTGCCTATGTCCGGTGGCTTTGACAGCTTACAGCAATGACGAGGTTGGAAAATTTAAAATGTCATATTTTCTGTGCACCTATGCTGCTTTCGATCTATCAACCGCAAATAAGTAGTTCTGTCCTGCCTCTGCATTTATTCCTATCTGTAGCACCATCTGTGCAACTCTGCAGAATTATCTGGTTATCTGGTACCATGAAATACCAGCATGAATATTCAAGGCGATCAGATACAACACTCTGCTGTTATAAATAGAAACAAACTGCATGTGCATTGTGTGGGTTTCAGTGTGTAAAACTGTGCTTACAGTGTGAAACGCTCCGTGACCCTCCAACTGAGTAGGAGTCATTTTCAGTGCCTGATGTTTCCTCACTGCTGTCCTCCTGGAAGGCGGAGCGAGAGAACGACGCCTTCCCTCTGCCCTGCTTAGATGGGGTGGTGCTGGGACAAAAAGCAAATAAGACTACTAAGATACGCATTTATCTTGTTACACTTATGACCTCGACTGGCAACACTTTTAATCTATATGTTTTACTGTTATTTATGCACTGAAACACCAAGTCCAATTCCTTGTATGTGACAACCTACTTGGTAATAAAAGCTTTCTGATTTCAGATTTATTAAAAGTTTATTACAACTTGTTAAACATGCTGGAACGAAACCATAACAAAGAATTTACACAGTAAAACTGTATGGCAAAGGTGGGGGCAACACCTGGTTTGTTACTGCCAAAGACTCCTTTCACTTTACATGCAGCCATTTGACTGATTGGTAACAGAAAAACTATGTATCAGAGGAGCTTTTAAGAATAACAGACACGTGCATTAATCACCTGGTTCTGTCAGAAGCTGCACTGCTGCTGCTGCTGGTTGTGGACTCTGAGTCTGAGCTTGAACGAGGGAGGCGAGGCTCATTTCTGTACACACGGAAGCTTTCTGTTACTGGCTGGTTTCCCGTGTCAAAACCATTACTTGGTAAACCTGAGGGAAAGAGACAGGAAGAAGTGAGTGGATGGGTCAAATGTGAAAAACTGCACAATAAAAGTTTCTTGTGCATTGTCCAAGCGTACCCGGCAGCAGGTCGTCATTGTCGCTGTCGCTGTCAGAGCTGGAGCTGGTATGTGGGCTGCGAGGCCTCTTCCTCTGCCTTGCTGACAGCAGGGGCAGCTGTGGGGGTCCGATAGGGCTTTGGCTTACCCCTGCCCCGGCGTAACCAGCGTCCCGGTTTTTTGGGGGGCGTCCTGGCCTTTTAGGGGGTCCAGCCATTTTTTGGTTCTTCTTAGAGAAGAGGACGGATGTCCGACGGCCCACCTCTGGAGCCAGGGCAGATGAGGACACACTCAGGTCTTGACGGAGAGAGAAGTTGATATGTTAAAACACAAG
The DNA here is from genome assembly GCA_900302755.1 of Chromis chromis. Lineage (NCBI taxonomy): Eukaryota > Metazoa > Chordata > Actinopteri > Pomacentridae > Chromis > Chromis chromis. The sequence goes on along the minus strand of OMNN01083456.1, from coordinate 44,720 downwards.
CCAGTGTTTACTTAATTGCTTTCCTTTAATAGCCGATATCTTTCTCATGTGGCATATTAATGATACTGATGTATTTTCCTAGACTTACCCTTTCCACTAATCTCCTGGCTGCTGCTCTCTCCTCCCTCATCGTGGTGTCCTGCAGACGATGAGTGATGGGGCAGAGAAGAACCCCGGTCTCCTCCACCAACAGACTCCCGGCCCCCCATGCCGGAGCCTCCCTCCCGCTGGTGTGCAAGCTTCCTCTTGATCACACTGATCTCCTTTCTCAGAGCTTTGGCTCTGCGAGACTGACCAATGCTGTGCTTCCCCGAGCTGACCTCATCGAGACGTGTGTGCAGGTAATGCAGCTGCTCTTCCAGCGGTAGCCGGCGCCTGTTCTCTGGCAGGAGCAGGTCTGTGAAAAGCCGTTAAATACGTCAGAGACAAAAAGATTATTTAATAATCATAAAGGCAGTCAAACATGACTGGAAACTGTCAAACAGTAGGATGTTTTTTTCTATGGTGGACAAAATGTTTGGTAGATCAAACTTAATCTGTTAATCTATTTTTCTGTTTTTAAAACAAAGAATTAGTGAAGTAAAATGCCAGAATATAAAACTGAAAGAAGCTGTGATGAGGTTTTAGCTAAGCTGAGAACTGATATGCATGAATGACAAGCGCCATCTGCTGTTCATAAGGCTTTACTGTAGCAAAAATCCCTTTTATCTCTACAATAAATTCTTATTGAGCATCTTTCTTCACATACATAATGTTCCAGTGTTCACAGTTTATGACTAAGAATGCATTACAACTGACAGTGATATTCAATCATTGGATAAATAAACCAACAAATCCAAAAAGTCCACAGAGCCTGGAAAAATAGACTCTCACTCTTTTAACATAATGTCTGTTACAACAACAATTCTTCTTCAGCTCTACCGTATGTTTGTGCCATCCACTCCACATCCCATTTCTTAGCCACCCTAATTCTCTTCAGTGTTTCACCCACATTGGTGTGGTACACTGAAATAAAGCACAGGTGTAAAATTTCATCAACTCTCAAGCGTGCCACATGATCCTGACCATTTTACAACAAATTGCAGTGCAAAGTACAAGCCATTAATTGGCCACAAAATGTAACCTAGAAGTTCTTTTTAAGTATAACTCCTTTGAAATATTTCACCCCTCACTTATCCTCCCAATGGCACTTAAGAATGTTTTGGCTGCAAAAAATCTCCCAGTCAAAGTAAAAGGGGAATACCTACCATCTTCATTGGAAGACAATGGCCGGTCTCTTTCTCTTTCCCTGTCTCGCTCCCGTTCTCTCTCTCGCTCTTGGTCCCGTTGAATATCTGGGCTTGGCTCTCGAGGCAGGTGCATACCGGTCTCATAATCGAAACCGATCCGCTCAGCGTGGCGTCTGGCCGTTCTTATGACAGCCCCACCCATCTCTCTGAGCCGCAGGGCAGCACGATAAAAAACCGTGTCCTTGGCATTATATTTTAGGCAGTTGTTGACAATGAGACCAAAGTCAGCCTCAAAGGCCTCAAAAGTGAGGTAGCGATGGGACTCCAGCAAGTTCCACATCGTCTGAAAGTCCATTGGAGTGTCAATATGGTCCAGGTAGTCCGGCACCTGTGGGATAAAGAGCAGTAATCACAGTGTTTTAAAAGGTATCATCTATTAAATAAGAGATGACAAATACTGAATTTTTGAGGTTCCTAACACTATGAGATAACATAAAGCTACACCATGTACTACTTAGGGCTGTAGTGTCAACACTGATCGATTGGTCAGTCTCTTATCCACCCAATTTATCATTGATCAGACAATCTCTGTTGCTCCTTTCATAAGGAGAAAAGCGCTACATCAACAGCTTTCCAGGATTAATCCATCATTTTTTGCAGCAGAAGGATCAGACCAACACTGTCACATTTTTACAACTTTTAACTCACCCAACGTAATGGAGACTGGTAGGTTTAACTTACCTAACACTGACTCGGAGTCGGCTCCAAACTAACTGACACCACATTAAAGAAGTTGTCAGTGTGGCTGCATTTAGTTAAAACACAGGGCCAAAAAGTTGAGTGTAAACTTTGCAAACAGCAGTTTGCATCTTTCAGCTCAACTTTCAGCTCAATTAACCGTTGGCTAATTTGTCAGTGTTATATCACTCAATAGTTCTTGTGCTGGGATCATGAGCTTATATATAAATGTGTAGATATTATATAAATCACTTAATATGCTACTCTTTATTTGTTTAGTATTTTTTTGTGTACCACAACTCTTTTATCCTTCACAGTGCTTGTGTGTGTTAAATAAAAATGTATGGCATCCATACATTCTCGTCACATTCTGCCACGCTGTGGATTGAATTAAGTAAATCTATACTGAGTTATCATTAACACTGTTCTGCTCATCTGACAGAGATCATAAAATACAGTGAAAGCATATCACTGCATATCACCGAAATCCGAGGATTTCGGATTTTGTTAAATGCCTGTTTCCTCAACTTCTCTTTTCTCACCTCCTCTGCTCTCATTGCAGGTGGGAGGAGAATCAGACGTGAGGAGAGGACTCGAGAATACACAATCTGTAAAATGATATGAGGGGTGCGTCTCTGCAAAATAGTGACTGGAAGAAACTTGTTTTGATGGAACAGTTTCATGTGTTGAGCTGGAAACTTAATCATTACAATGGCTAATTCCCAGGAAAAGAAAATGCCACAAAAACCAATGAAAAACCGATCAACTGTGGGTACAATTTCAGTCTACCAAAGTTTTCTTTAGTTGACTACAGCCCTGGTACTACTAGATATAAATGGAGGCAAACATAAATACGCCAACATGAACAGATTTCAAAAATTACATTGCAATGAAAAAGCGGAAAGCCAAAGTGAATATGCAAACCTCTTGTGTGTGTTTATGTGTATTTACCTCTGCTAGCGGCACAGGCTCAGTGAAAAAATTGTTAGTGTCTCTTTCCTGTAACTGTTCCAACGTACTCCTCAACAGCACCAGGAAGGGAGTCAGCTGCATCTCCAGTGCCATCTGCTGCACTTTAATCTGAACACAGACACATTTTCAACAATGCACACCTCTTCACTGAACAAATAAACACAGAAGCCTCTATAATAGGAAGTGTGTATGTGTAAACAAATTCGACTCAGCCTGACCTAAAGAAAGAAGATACTTATCACTGTTCTATACAGCTCACTGGAAAAACCTGGTGCTAAAATAGGGGTTTGATATCTGTTTGGTTACAGAACTTAATCTGATTTGTGTCTTACCGTTTCCCTCTTGAGTTTTTCCCTCTTGCGGATGAGCTCCACCAGTAACCTCGCTCTTTCCAGGTCGTGTCTCAGTCTCTGCCACGCCTTTAGCTGCTCCTTTAAAGCAGACTGCTTCTCCTCACTGTCTCTCTGCAACACCAAAATGCACAAACCTATAAACATGCTAAGAGAGACACCAAGGACAATCACAAATTGACAGCAACATACACAAGAATTTACCGAAGGAAGCTGTGATGAAGGCTGTGGTGGGAGCGGGTCAATATGTCGCTGTGATTGAAGGTGGGTTTGAAGTCGGCGTAGAAGAGGTACACCGTTGCGACTTTGCCTCTTCAGGGTCCAGTAGCTGTGAAGCCGTTGCATGAACTGGCTTTTCCTGGGTACCGTTAAGTTACTGGTGATTTTGCTCAGCCTGGAGAGAAGCAATCACTGCTTTAGCTCTTTCATGTCATAAATGTAAAGTCCTTTTCTATTGGCACAGGGAATGTCTTCCTTGTTCCAAAAGATGCTGGGGATTTCGCCTTCCAGCACTTACAGATTAGTATGCAATGGAAAAACACAGCAACAAGAACCTTATTTACTCTTACAATTAATGATTTTGGTTTTCAGGGTTTTCCCTGCATCAGGCAATATTTAGCCAAAGAGGTTTGAGCAAACACCAAAAGGAAAGTTACAGAAAATTACCTAAAATATAAAAATTACAAGAGAAAAAATAACTTTTTAAAAAACAGTTAACTGAAGTTTCATTTACATTTTTGTTAATCAACTTGTAAGAAATAACAGGAAAATACATAGATTTCTGACAAACAGAGTAGCAAAGACTCATTGCCTTTACTTTTACTATCATGCTAAGTCACCACACAAATGCCCTCTGAGCCTGGAAAACCCCTGATTTTGGTTAACTTACTGCTTCACATACTATTTTTTATTAAAAGACAACCACGGAGGTTAACATCTATTTGGAACTTTGAAGCACATTCAGTGCAGGTGAAGAACATTCCTACCTGTGGGGAGGTATGCAGGGCACAGAAACCACTGGTGCAGCAGCTCTCCTCTCAGCTAAGATCTTCCTCGCTCTCTTCATCTTCAGTCTTGACTTGGCCTTCGCCCTCTTTGCTCGTTCAGAGCTCCAGCCCTTGGAGTCATCATCGTGGCCGATGCTGGGCTCGTCGTCCTCCTCCAGCTCTCCTTCGCTGTGAGACGACCCCATGCTGGCTCCACCTACTCCACCCAAAGGTCGGGCTGATCCTGGGGGCGTGTGGATGTCGCAGTATGCCGTCTTGCGGACGCTAAAAGAGGTGCCGTTGGCCCCAGTCTCTCTGACAGGCTCCATTTTCATATAGAGGCCTGCCTGCTGGGCACAGGTGACGTGGAAAGCTGTGTAGCAGTTGGCTTTGTGACACTGGATGCAGGCGCCTGAGCCACGCTGTTTGCAGATGTAGCAGGTGAGCTTCCAGCGTGCAGGAGGGATGTGCTCGATACTATCGATCGGCTCCAGGAAGACTGTGTTAGCAAAGCAGACCTGAGGAATGGCAGCAAAATTCATTTTACTGAGATAATATAAAAAGGGTTAACGAGACAGCAGACTGACTGAGCGCTGCTAAATTGTACATTAACCATGACGATATTCATCTGGCTATAAATCACTCTATAATTTATGCATCTGTTGCTTGCACTTAACATGCACTGCACTTATGCATCATGCTAACAGTCTTTGGACAACGGAGAGTACCTCAATATCTGCATGATTATGTAATTCTAATCAAGCATGCATGCACTGATGTATGGATTTACCTCTGGGATCCAGAGGGCGCACACCACGTGGGCCCAGCGTGCGTCGTCTGTCTGTTTGAAAGCGCCTCCCTTGTTGGGACACAGTGCACAGTCCACAGCTCTGCTTGGTGACTGCAGGCAGCGCCGACATAACCACTGGCCCTCTGGGATGTAGGGGACACCATAGCACTCTTGGTGTACTGCCAGGTTACACATGTCGCAAAACAGGATCACATTGCTGTTTTGACACTCTCCGTCGTTACAGATGCAGCAGACAGCATCTTCATCGATTAAGGTGCTGGGGTCGGCCTGAGAGAAAGAAGCGTGAGAACACATCAGAGTTGAATGCAATCTATATACCTTTCAGTGTCAATATATTGTCTGTACGCTGAAACATCCGAGTTCAGGTACCTTGTTGTGGCTCTCAAAGTAGGACTCCTTCTCTAAGCGGTCCATTAGGTACTCAAAGACCTCCTGAGGGATGGGTGTCACGCCGTCACGCCGCCGTTTGTCGTTCATGATGTCAAGCCAGATGTAGTCCTCCTCGTCGATGTCATACTCAACCTCCTCATCCAGCTCCTCCACGGACTTGTCAATGTACCTGAAGTCCAGAATTAGAGAGAAGAGTAAAATGTCTATATATTTTTAAAATGCAGAGGATGGAACAAAAAGAAATGTAATTAACTAAGAATAAACGATCGGCACCAACTTCTACTTTCTGTAGAAAGAGGAAATAATGAGAGAATAGTATGAGGAATCTGAGGTGAAGTTTCCTTACACATGATCAACAGTGAGCCATACAACTACAAATACAGTGTGTGAAATATTATGTCAGGGTCTTTTAAAAGCCTGTCATGTACTTATCAATAATCCTGCCTTTAAGTCTTCTACCTGCCTGTGAAATCAGATAATAACTCTCAATGCAGACCTGTAGTACGATGATGGCCGAGGAGGAGCATCAGGTCTTTCTTGGTCCAGTTCTCTGAACACCGCCTCAGGGAGCTTGACTGCAGGACCAGACTGAGCACTGTGATGATGAGATGAACCATCCTTCTTCTTCTCTTTACTCTTATGCTTCCCAGACTTTGGAGTGGCTTTGCCCCCATTCGAAGATGGGATATCCGAGCGGTCCTTGCCACTACCACCGACCTCGCTACCCCCGGCGCCACCGTCACTACCGTTACACACCCCTCCACCGCCACTGCCAGTTCCAGACGGTGGAGCATCCTCTGCATCACTGTCCTCCTCTGACACCACATCAATGTTCTCAAAGATGCTGATGCGGTGAATACGTCCTTGAATTTCCAGCTCCACCATTCGCTGTGCCTGGGCATAAGTCATGGTCTCTCTCCCCGGAGAGTGAGAGCGCTCCGACCGGTTGGGGCTACCAGGTGTGTTCCCCCCATGACCCGGTCCTCCTCCTCCTCCTCCTCCCCCGTTGCCTCCACCGTCATCTGTATCCCCTGAACCAGCCAGTGAGGCACGAGGAGGCCGTCCCTTCCTCTTCTTCTGGGGCACAGTCTGCGCAGGAGTTGGGTTGTCATGGTCGTAGTGGTAAAGGTGGTACTCAATGCCACTGTAGCTCTTGTAAACCTTCCGGCAAGTCTCCACGGGGCATTCATAGGGGGGCTTTGTGGCCCGCAGATTGTGACAGAATGTCTTTACATCAAAGTCCAGCCCCATTGTGCCAACAGCCACTGCTGGGACAGATGGTGTTCACGTTTACATCTGAAACAGGGGAACAAACAGGGGAACCATGATTTAATTCTGATTACGTTTAAATACAGCAGATTGGTTACACATTAGGTATTGTTGATGAAGTGATGCAGAGAGGAGTCTAGACTAGTCGTGCCTCCACGTTGTGCACCTGTTATGGTGCAGTCACGTGACCGTGCCCCCCACTCCCAGGAGCAAACTAATTGTTATGTTCTGTTTCCCAGTAACAGGTGCATGTTGGGTCAACATCTCTGTTTATGATCTTACAGTCGTGTGAGTCTATCTTGCATCGAAACAAACGGCTAAGCAGCTGACTGTAAATTCAAGCTCGTTTGCAGCCTTCAAACAACTCAGGCGAGACCAACTGTGCAGGGGGGAGAAAATTTTAGCTAGCTTGAAGCCCCCCCAACACAACCACAGAACTAAATGCATTTTAATCCAGCTAACGTTAGCGTTAGCAGTTGCCCCAAACAATGAAACATTGCGGGCTGCTGTTAGCCAGCAAGCTAACAGAGGTTAGCAAATAACAACAGTCAGCCACTTTCCAAAGAGCACAGCTAAAGAGAACAGCTACAAGACATGAAGTAAAGACACCAACTAGCTAACTCTAGCGTCCGTTATTTGTCCATCTTAACCGTCGCTCAGTGCTTCATTCAGCTCAGTAACGTTTAATTCTCGTAGCTGCATCCTCACAGCAAACGTTAGCTCCCAACACAGACAGATGTAAACGTTACAGGGCTTCTTTTTTTTTTTAGTTCAGCCACTTAACAAGAAATAACACCCAAAAGAGTGTTTGGAGTTTTAGTCTGACTGGAACTAAAATGACCATTCAGCAGCAGCGTTTCCCTCCACAATGACCTCACCCTGTAAATCCCAGATACTGTGCAGCTAAATGACAGTTTAACGTCTGATTTGGTGAGGCTACCCCACAGCAGCAAGCGTGTGTGAGACTTAATCAAACCGAGGTCCATCAACCACTTAGCATCTTAGCAGCTAAACATTGTCAGAAATGTGTTTGCGGAATAAGGAAAATAGCCAGGCATGCTTATTTTGCATCAGGGCTCTACCTAACGTCACTTCGTGTTTTCAGGTTACAGTGGGCTAAACTGAATTACTGCAACTACCGCCTAGAATTAGCTTTCAACTGGCAAAACGTGACCTAATTCTGCACCAAACGAGCCCTTGTTTTTTAACCGTTTAACGCTAACACTACAGACCTGGACTAACGTTATAAACACTTACTACTCCACGTTCCTCAAGACTGCGTGCGTCGGAAAGCTCACAGCAGCTCAGAAGGGTTGTAGATCGATTTTTTAATTCATTAGATAATCCCAGATGAGATCCCAGGAAGCGTAGGTACAGTGAAATGTTTTTATGAAACCATATACTATCCCGATCATTTCATTGTGTTGGGAATAATTCAGGAACTCGGTTGAACAAAAGGGGCAACCATTGCTGTAGCGCTACGCCGCCGTGGACGCGGGTTGACACATTCGCCACGCAAAGCAGGACCTACTTCTCGACCAAAATGGAGCCCGTGGGAACGTTTAGGAAGAGATTTCATGACCGTATAAATTATATTTCTTCACAGAGTCTGATGAGTGATTTATTTTTATTTTAAATATTTTCCCACAGGTTTCGTGTTGAATGTGGCGAATCTGCGGTTTCGGTTCAAAGAGAGAAGTCTGGCCTGCATGAAGAGCAGACTTTCAAATAGATAGGAACACATATTTTATAGTAGAAAAAAATAACCCAACCAGATTTGGAATTTAACTGATCATAAATTCATTATATTATTAGTTTTTATTATTTTTAAAACTTCTTTAGTCTGCAAAAAAGCCCTAAATGATCTTTTAATGTGATAGACTCAAGTTATCCAAAGGGAAATAACAACAATGAGACATACCATCAAGCACAAAATAATATTTATTTCTCTCTCTCAACATACAGTCTGTGATAAGAGTGCAGCAGGATAGGGTGGGGTAATGCAGTGGGACATACAGCAGGCAAAAGCGATCCCACACAGTTTGAATACAAGCCTTTGACAATCAGAACATGTTCACCAGGGGGCAATGTTGTCCAGAGAGAAGTGAGACGAGCAGAGGAAAAAAAAGTCAGCACTGATCTCCTCCTCCTCCTCCTCTGTGCACTTCAGCTCTCTGGTTTGATCACTGCATCCAAATGAATATGCCAGCTATAGTTGTTCCCTCTGCTCTCCATGAGTTAGCAGCGAGGGAGGTGGAACAAAAACATACCAGATACAAGTGACAGAGAACAGAAATCTCTTACTACTGGAAGTATTTCACCAAAGCAGAAGACTCTGCATAATATCCTATAAAAGTCCAATTCAAACCGAATTGATGGAATAATATACATCAGAGCAACCCCTCCTCCACCACCACCACCCCTACGCAGTCAAACAAACAAAATGTACAAATACAAACAACAAGAAAACTGTACAGTTCACAGCTTGGCAGGATTGGGGTGCTGAAACATTTCAAATGTGTTGTGGAGATGTGAGATTTCTAACCATAGTAGCTGTATTGTTTATCTTTGCTTCGTGGAACATGAAAAGTTGGCCATGCTTGTCAGTGATAAAAAAGTACAGGCGGGTGAAACCCATTATATACAGTGTAGGAACTCTAACATAGAATAAAGGGAGACTATATGTTGTGCAAATCTCCCACATCAAGTATCATTTGAATTTTGCAATATATTATTGAAAAGAAAATGAAACAAAAGAGGCTGTCTTTAAAAACAACCTGTGAAATCAAGACATCAAAATTTCAACAAGGCAATAACACTGCTTTGGGAGCATTTCATTTGTTGATTTAATTTGAGGACTCTTATCTTATTTTACCATCGTACCATCGTATGTGAGCAGAATGCTTGACTATACAGTGGAATCACCTTGACAGATAATAGCAGCATTCAAAAAAAAAAAAAGAAAAAAAATCAAGCTTTACACATCGAATAAGTTAAAAACGTCAGCCTTAACTGGTGATTGCACAGAACATTTTACATACAGTGTATGCTGAGTACGAGCCAAGTTGAAAGTACATTTAGCAATAGTGAATTCAGAGTTTGCTGGGTGGTTTGTAATATCTATACTTTTCCTGGTAACTACTGTCTGGTGCTTTGTGATTTGTAACTTTGTTCAACTTCTCAGCTTCTCCTGTTGCACACATCAGAGATAAGGCTTGTGGCAAGGCCACGATCAAAGCTTTGTGGAGGGGTTGAATTGCACTTTTGAGCCTCAAGCCTTCACATATTAATTGCTACATTCTGATCAGAACACTACCAGAGGCATATACTGTAGAAAGAACTATGTACAGTATGTATGGCTCTGGACACTGCCTTTCCTCTGAGCACAAGGCTACAACACTGACAGCTCTCGTACTGTCCTACGTATCTTTTGTCCTATCAAAAAGAGGCTGTGTCCAGCTGAACCATTTGACCTGAATGAGTGGATTTTGGCTGCTGGCGTTTTTTTTTCCTTCCCTCATCAGTCGTACATTAACCATTTGTTTCTGCAAGGCATCGGTACATCTCACCACTATGGCATTCCATCTGTCACAGGGGTGGAAAGTAAACAAGAGTTAAAACAGGATTTAAATAAGACTATATACTGTGTTAATAGTGCAGTACTACAAGGGCATTCATATGTAAACCAAAAACAAAGTTGTTTGTAATGCTTTTTTTTTTTTTTAATGACTGCACTCAAGCTACCTTCAAATAAAATAACTTGGATGCAGACATGCTTTGTTTCACAAGAGAAAAAAATAAAAAATAAATCAATGTTCAAGGCACTACATTCCTTCAAATATTTTCATCATAAATACTGTCCTGTTACTGCGTCTCAAGCCACTGGTTTTTGGATTCCAATGTAGTGTTTAAAAAGTGTACGCAACACAGAAAGGCAAAAGCAATGTGAAAACTGCAGTAATGAAGAATAAAGTGAAATATGTTTTTTGTGACCGCAGATAAATTGTCTTGTATGGCTGTTAAGACCAAAGCCAAAAAGCATTAGGCATTCAGACATACTTATTTAACATGTACTGTACAGTATACGCTCATACGTACACACACAATTTACTACAGATATATGCAGTGTATAAAGAATATCAACACTTGCGTCATGTTATTTACAAGACCAGACTATGTACATGTGTGGCTCTGATGAACAGAGCAGAGTGGAGTTGGACTGTCCTGCACGCACACACTAACAAATTTCACTTCGCAGATCAGGTAGTCCTAGTGGTTTTTGGACAGGGGCCATTCTCAGGGTTGTGCATGACCAGAGGGTAGGTTTGGATCCCTGGGTTTGCCATTGTAGCATAGGGCATCATTCTCGCAGCACCAAGCAAGCCTACAGGAACCGCAGACCCTACAGGGCTAGGCATGCCAGGCCACTGCTGGGCGTAAAGAGGACCAGGAACCATCCCACCATAGGAGCCTACTGGCAGAAGGTAACCAGGAGAGAGCATTGCGGAGGAGTTTGGAGCTAGAGATGCAGGCATACCAGGGCCTAAAGCAGCAGTCAGGGGGCATGAAAGTGGCAGCTGGAACTTGCTGGGACCAACATGGCATTTCATCTGGAACAGAAGGGAGCTGTTGTACCAAATAGTGCACAGACTGACTCATATTTAAAAATGATCATAAATCCCCCTCCATCACTGACTGCACATCTTAATTCCAAATACCTCACGTGGAACTGCTCCCATTGGTGGCGCTTTGCCTTCCAGGTCCTGTTGGCGTCTCTGCTGTTTCATCTGGTTCAGAGAGGGTCGTGGTTGACTCGCCGCCGCTACAGTCTCCTTTGTCCAGTCATCCACCAGTTTGTGAAGATCGTCCGTGAACGTGCCTCTCTTGTTGTTGCTGTTGTTGGTCTGGACCTGAGCGAGCCGTGTGATTGGTTGAGGAGAGGGTGAGGGTGTGGCAGCTGTGAGTGACGGCTGTGTCTGACTGGAGGCTGTCTGAGCCGTGGTGGTGTTGAGAGAGGACCCTGGAAAGACAGAAAGGTCTTAAAAATTGGCCTAGTTCAAAAACTACATAAGAAAACAAAAAGGATCGACTGTCAAATCAATTGGCTGCTGCATGGCAGAATTCAGGGCACTTTCAACATAATGAACCTACAATGTCACCTTCATAAAAGCCTTTCAACAGTCCTAATGATTTCAATGAGGCTAGAGTAAATGTGTATGCAGCTACAATTGTGACATATATTTTGCCAACATAGCAGCCAAAGGATTACAACATACACGACTTTCATGAGTATTTACAGAAAAATGAAATGTTTGATATGCAAGCAGTGACAAATTTCAGCAATCAAGACACGTAGGCACAGTGCCATGCAAAACAAGAAACGTAAATGAACGCAAAAATCTGTAGAGTTCCCACATCTTCAACAAGAACTGCCACATTTCCAAGTGCCAAAACAATACAGAGAAAAAAACGTGTACAAACATAAGGACTAAAATAGTGAGGACAGAGTAAGAAAGACAGAGAGTAAGAAAGTAAATGAGATAGTTACTACTACTGCGCTCTTTGCCTAGACATAGTCGTTTCAGAGTGGACCCTATAAAAAGGTAAAACAGCACAACACAGAAACAGTTAGGCCAGGACACACTGCACACTACACGTATGTGGACAAGCTGCTTCAAAAGCACATTCAGCTATCAAAACAATTGGGGAGAGAGAAAGAGGAAAAAGGAGGAAAGGGGTTTAAAAATCAGTGAGGAGGAGTGGAAGGAAGAGCCTAGGTGTTTTCTTTAAAATGAAAGGTTGACTCTTAGAAAGTGTACCTAACAAGCATAGGAGAAAGCACACTTTGCCTTGGCTTGTGGTGATGTGTGTTCAGTCAGTTCCTGCAATTCTAATGATCAGGATCATATTTTATGTTGAATGTAAATAAAGTGAGAGCAATTTCTTTTTTTTCTTTTTTTTTTTACAAGACTGAGTTGGACAGAACTTGTGTAAAAGGCAGCCACTACCATATTAATTGCCTCTGCACTTCAAAAGGATAACAATTTTGATTTATTTGTTTTTAAGATTTAGTATAAATTACTGGCCCAGGATTTGGTAGAGAGAGATCCGAACAAGAAAATTGTGTTGTCTATGAAAGGAAGACTGGAAAAAGAGATCCCTTTGTCGATGTGAGACTGCCTGTGAAACAAAATGTGAAACCAAAATAAATAAAACTGAAAGAGCACACAGATACTAGCTGGAACTCATCAGAGTCAGCACTTGTAAGAAACATGCAGGTAACTCAGGAGAGGTGAAAGGAGGAAAACAAAATAGTAATATTAATGATACAGCCCTTCATATGGCGGAGCAAGTCTCCATCAGTGCCTTGCCTGGCGCCAGCACCATGCACGTCTTCTCCATCCAAACATGAGGGACGGAGAGAGCTCTCCTCTACCATAGCAAGGGGCCCTGCCTACCAGGGGAGGGTTGGGGGATTTTCTCTGTGTTAGTACACACAGGATTGCAGAATTGGGCAAAGTGCCTCTCCTTGGGGGATGTTTTACAATCAAAATTAACAGTGGATGGAAACACACAACAAATAAACAAGGCATCAACATTCTGGCATTCTCTCACACATACACACACACACTCGAACCAACAGGCACACTGTTGTTTTAGATCTGACCTCAGGCCCATGTTTGGACAGGACTAGCCATTCACAAGCCCCGGTGTGCTTGTGGGGTCTCTTTTTTTTTTTTTTTAAAGCCAGAAGCACTGCACAAAGCAATCATATGAGGGGAAGGGGGCAATACCCACAAATTAATAGTTATGAATGTAACTGTGGTTCTGGGAGTTGTGGATGATTGCCAGAGGAAAGACTGTGTACTGATACAGGTACTTATTACATCAAAGCTACTTGCAGCCTAGTTATTAAAGACCACACATGAATGCATAGGAGGCAGCACAGCCTTGAAATGTTTCCTTTTCAATCTTTATGCCAACATCCTTCAGTTTGGCTCTTAAGGGTAATTTTGAATTCATAGAAACAGTGTAATGACCTGCTTTTTTAAGTACTCCTCACAGAACACGAGCTGGTCGTGTAGAAGAGTGCGTATGTAAGACTGGGGAATGCTGTTCAGTGCAGAAAGTGAATTATCTTGGAGAGAATATCAAGAGGTTCAGGAACTGATCTCTACCTGTACGCATGAAAAAACATTTCATTTATCATTTGGAGATCAGATCTCAATTCCTGCGTAAGGTGCAACACATCTGAAGACATTATGTTACAGCTCTTCAGAGTTAGGAGGTTTAAAAAAAGGGTTGATTCAATTTAAAAATCTACAACTGCTGCCTGTCACACCATCTTTTGTCCAAAGTCAGACAACTACATACATACAAACATCCTAATTAATTCCCTTTAAAGCAACAATGGTGTTCAGATAATGTCTTTGTCACAGATACAGGTACTCTTGTCCCTTCAAGATACAGTGTAAATACTTTTTATGCTTGCAAAACAGCTATTTCAATCCAGGTGGCGACTTGGTATTAAATAAGGGCTGAGCTTTATGCTTCAAGAGGACACAGGTTTTTATTATGGAAGTCATAATTGCTGAGCTCTTTTTGAAAAATGACAAGCCTGGGAACCAACAGTGCCGATATCCATCTTTAAGTGGCACAAATAAGTGTCCACAAACACCTATGCACCAATTATAAGATCTAACAGCAATAAAAGATTAAGGGACTTTGAGCAAAGTCAGAAATTAAAACACAAGCTACACAAAATGGCTTGCTTCTTTCTTTGATTGTTTTTTAAGGGGCAAGAAACATTTCCTGGTTGTACAAGCCTTTTATTTTGGTAATGTGTGCAGATTCAGCCGATTTTGTATATATGAGTTTAGCATAACAACATCACGTGTGCATGTCGTGGATATCCTCTGGCGGTAAGAAAGAAAAAAAAAAATCATACAGAACACAAGCTTTGAGGAAAGTGTGAGTGGTAGGAATAGAAAATGGTTGATGAATGTCAGGTGAGGAGGCCTTCGAGAAGGGTGAAATAAAATATCCATTGTATTATATATATATATATAAAAATGGGTTGATAGAAGAAAGAGGCAGGTTAAATAAAGAGAAGATGGAAATGAGTGAGGGGAAATAGAAAAGAACAAATACAAACAGATGGACAGAGACACAGGTCCACTGAGGAATCTAGTGCGTGGTTTGCTACTAGATTTATAGGTGACTCTCTCTGACGTTTGGTGGTAAACCGTCCAGCCTGTAAAAATGAATATAAGAGGGAAGAAGAGAAGAAACAAGAGAGACACTTTGTAAAAGTGCAAATAGACTGGGATGAGAAACCCCCACCATCAAAAGCACCAGAATAGGACACCAAGAAGGAGTGCACGATATGCAGGATCTCACTGGATTATCTGGTGATGAATGGGAAACTATTTTTAATCAGCCTGATGATGGATTTTCATCTAATAATTAAATCTGATAATAGAGAGCCTAATAATTAGGGGTAAAAAAGAACACGTATCGGGTAAAGGTCCTGTGGAGGGTCGGTGGGATTGCTTGTCTATTAATTAGTCAAATATAAGTGTATACAGTGTTTACAGATTGGATGAATTTTCAACAGCTTTAATTTAAAAATGAAACGCAGCAATTAATTCTACTGTTGAAAAAAACTAGGTCGAATATTTACTCTATTTACTGTGGTCACTAAAAATTCTACACTAAGCTACAAAAAGCATGTTTTACTATCTGTTGTAAGGTAAAGTTATTGATGTGGCTCAAGAGTACTGTGACCAACCTTTCAATCTTTCAGTCTCTTTTTAGTGCAACTGTAGAAATTTCATAGACCAGTGAGCAGCTCGGTTAATAATTTGGACATATTTTGGCTACTGAAAGCCAAAGAGCCACATACTAGTATTTTAAAGTAAGTAATTATAAATATTTATTATTATTACTGTTCACACTTATCCTCTATATTGCAGAATTTAGCAAATTGACTGAATAATGGTCCATCTTTGCTTCATGTTTGCAGTTCTTGGCATGCACCGTTTATCAACTCCATGTTCTTTGCCTGATCTATTTTTTCCCATTGCTACATTAAAAAAGTATGACTTCAATTTACAGATGGAATTTTACAGCCTAAAACTCAGCCTTCAGATGTTATCTCTACCAGCTCTGAAATTCCACATAATTGCATCCGTATTACTTGTTACAGAGATGGTGAATGCCAGGATGCAATGCACATACTGATTTATAGCACAAATACCACTACTTTCCTCAGTCTGATAAATGGTGCCAGTCTGATGAGTGGATTTACAAATCTGTACGTCTAACATGATTTTACTGATAATATATGTAGTTTTTTTTAATTTTCCATCAATACGTTGAGTATATAGTTTACAAAATGAGGTGGTCCTTCATCCTTTAGTTTGCAAAATGTTGTACATAGACAATATGGACAACATTCTAAGCCATCTGCACGCACACACCAGCATGCACATGAACCTATAATGTGTACCTTGGCCAGGGCCAGCTTGGTTGACCATTCCATCACCATGAAGCCCAGCATAGATGTTGTCTGAAGAGAAAGAGCCCTTCAAGGAACAGGGTTGCTGTGTGAGGACCTGATCTGGGGCGGTGCTAGGCTGATTGCCAGAGCTGGAGCTGCCACTGGAGTGGGCAGAGCCATCTGACAGAATTGAGCTTTTAGCCGGGGAGCCGGATGAACTGGCACCGCTATCACCTTGGTTTAAGACAAAAAAAAATGCATGAGTCAGAGTGAGTCACTCTGAATCACACACTCCTACGGTTTTCTGAACATGCCATTCCTGTGTGTTCCACAGACAAAATGAGCGCTTCTGACTGAAAATGCTCTTCCTATCTATACACAAATCATCACACAAACCACTCACAAAACACAATCCCCAACCCACACACCTTTCCTCTCAATACTGGTGGCATTGAGGTTGTTTTTGAGCTGCTGCACCATAGGATTGAGCAGTTTTCCAGCTTTCAGCTTGTGTTTGCTGGCCCTGCGCCTACGACCAGTTGGGGGTGCAGCATGAAGAAGGCTGACATTGGGGGGCAGAGTTTTTCCCAGATCCTTGTACAGACGCTCAATCTCATTCCTCTGGAATGCCTGCAGCTCAGAGATCTCCTTCATGTGTCTAGTGAGAAGGTACAGGGAAAGAACAGACAGAAATTTGCTTAAAACATTTCTGAAAGATTACTCACAGATTGCTAGCCTTTTTCATGTTTTTTTCTTCAGTAATTTAGGCTTCAGATTTTCTGCAAAACCCTCCATCATTGTAAAACAAAAATGATTCCTACATCAAGAGACATCTTCTCTTGATGAGTATGTCAGGTTATCGAGTTATTCAAAAACCTCTGCTCATCTTTAACAGACAAAATTGCACATTAGTAATAAAATTACTAATTTGGATGCTTATATATGGTCATTAATGTTACTGACAATATTGAGACAAAGACCACTGGTCGAAATAGGGTCCAAAATGTTTAGACCACATGATGTGTCCCCCAGTCCCAGGCACCGAGAGGCAAAGACTATATTTGATTGGCCATGGCTACCTAATCACACCACACCAACACAGAAGCTTTTGATTATCTCAGGAAAGAAAACATTTTGGTTTTCTAAGAAAATGCAAAAGCAATTAATACCTTTGTGCATTTAGTTTAGTGGTATTAAGATTGGTTCTGTAGATTGAATTGAAGATTCCAGTAATGTCAAAGTTGGCATATAGCTGCTAAAAATAGTAGTAAAAGCAGTAAGCAACATACTGTACTTGTGCATCATGTGATGGAAGCCAAATAATGTACAATGCATAGTATTGGCAAAATAAATGATATAACTAGTATTAGCATGATGTGGCTATTGATAATTGCTAAAGGAGCCAGTTATTGAAAACATTTCATGCTATTACAGATGATTACTTCTGGATTCCTCAGTTGCCAGCACAGAACAGTGTTCCTACGTGCATTGTTGAGTTATGGTTTAGTAATTGAGGCACTGAATGTTACTAAATGTTTACTTTACTAATTTAAGCTATTCTGGATAATGATATTTTTCTGTGAGACATGTTTTGCCTGCCAAATGCTGTAAATCAGAATCAAGTCATGCAGACAACTGACAAGTAAGGAGAGAGATGTACCTGCACATATGCCACCAGAGAACAGTGAATACAGCTGCCACATTTCATTTTATGATCAGAAATTAGGTTGTTATATTTAACCTTAACCTGTATCCAGATTCTTCCTAATTTACTTATATTGTTAAACTAAATGCTTGTTTGCAGCAAAAAAATGGACTTATGTTTAGCATCTTCAATAAATTAAAACCATTTTTCATTTAGAGCAGTCAAACCATGAGAACTGAAAATGCATAGGAAACCACAGTAAACACAAAAGTAAAAAAAAAACGGTTTCATAAATGCACTGCTGCAACACATCTGTGCAGATGGGGATATGACGTGGTGCAGATGTTGGTGAATGCAAACATGTGTAAGTTATTTACTTTTCTCGAAGTTTCTGCAGTTCTTTCCTCATATCTGCATCCTCAAACTCGGAGTCATTGTCACTGCTAATGTAGGATGAGTGGGCATGTCCAGCAGAAGGCGAAGGAGTGTGACCATTCATTGCCACCGGTTGTCGGCTTGGTGAATCAGAACTCTGCTCACTTTTGCTCCTACCAGATCTCCGCAAGAAGGCAACTGCCCTCTTCATGAGGTCACTTCCACTGTGCTCAGACAGGGTGTGAGCTGGGGGAGCAGGGTGAGCTGGAGGAGGGGCTATGCTGCTGCTGTCCTCATCTGCTGAGTCAGAGCAGAGGTGAGACGAGTGGTGATAGTGGTGATGGGTCGAACTGTCAATGGTCTGAGCCCGGGGGATATGACGTGGGGTGGCGTCAGGACTAGAAGTGGGTGTGGCCTGGTAGAAGTTTGGTGGGGCAGAGTGACGGTTACTATTGTGAGATTTGGATGTTCCTGCATTCTCATCGTCAGCTTCAGTTGTCACAGAGGACGTGCGCACAGCTGGAAAGCCCTTCTCTTTGAGACTCGTGCTCTGGGTCTGGCTGTAAGACCCACCAGAACCACTAGAGGGTGCTGGAGAACTGCAGGTGCTGCAGCTCGTCTTGCTTTTTTCCAAACGACAAATGACATCCGGTGGAGTTGGGATGATCTGGAAGGACGAGAAACCCATGTTCGTAACAGAATTAGGGTCCATAAACATTATCAACTAATGCAATGTATCAGCAACAAACTGGAAACAGAACAAACAATGGCATAAGACATGACCTGTAATACAATTTAATTTGGTAAAATGACATTTATATTGAGCAGATTTACTCATTAAGAGTTTCAAAATGGATTCTTACTTGAAAACGGCTTTTGGAGCTATATGAACTGGAGCCAGCTGTCACATCTCTTTTGTTCAAAACCCTGTTTGTGGCTAAAGAACCAGCAAAGAGAATTTATTTTAAAACAAGCCCTTTTCAAATGATTATGCAGTAATAATGTGATATGGACATTACATAAATAATGTTACCTACCTGCCACTGCAGAATCACTTAATGCACCCACACTATCTGTGCGCTCAGGAATCTGAGGCTAACAGAGAAAGAGAGAAGGGTGTGTGTGTGGGAAGTTGCAATCATTTTAATAGAGGCAAATTATAAAACATTACAAACACTAGATGAGTGTGGTAAGGCTAACCAATTATCCTGACCTCAGGTTTGTGTGAATGACTCAGAACTTGTTGTGTTTTTGGTTGCATGCATGCACACAAAATGAGGGCAAGAGTTCAGGATGAATTATTGTGGAGACAGCAGAAATTATGTTACCCTAACTTTTTCTAAACACAGCACTGGCATTGCTCTTTGGAGCCAATAGTCAAATCAATAGCATAATGCAGGGAAAATGATTCAACATAGCTCCTAACCACTGTATAAATACTGACACACACAGAGCATTTTACCAGTGGTTCCCCCTTCTTCTTTGTAAGTGGTCCCTCAGTGCTCTGGCCATCTGAGACTGGAGGGGAGCTGACTCCTTCTGTGCTGGAGGCCTGGGGGTCAGACGTAGTGCTGGAAGCCTGGGAGGGAGTGTGCTCTTGGTATAACAGGTTTCTCAGCTTCTCATCCAAGGTTTTGATGGTGCGGTCAACAAACTCCACCCTGCGTGGCCCCTCACTGTCAGACTCTCCTGGCCCCCCACTCTGCTGCTGGCTTGACGACTGGGAGTTCTGGGAGGTCTGATGTGCTGGACTCTGGGGCTGAGAGGTCACTGTCCCAGGTTGCATGGGTGTGGCATAGGGCTGCTGCAGGACCACAGACTGATGGGAGGCCAGCTGAGGAGGTAGTTCTCCAGTTGGGCTGGCCTTCTGAACTGGTTGATTAGTTTGAGATGAGACCAAACCGCCAGCTGCTACTTTATCAAAGGCATTCACATCCAGAGAGACAGGTGGCACAATAGCGCAGCATGGCATATCTGTTACCATAGAGACAGCAGAGATGCAAGGTTCTTCCACAGGAAGGGAGTTTTGATGGCTCATGCCACCAGCAGCATGGGCATGTTTATTTACACAGGGCTGGGTCTGCTGGACCCGGGCTTTGCCAGTGATATGGTCCGAAGGCTGCACTGAAGTCTGAGCTGCAGTGGGCAGAGAAGAAGATGGGCTTTGGGAGGATAAAGATGCGACTGGGGTAGTCACTGCAGCTGTGTTGCTGTTGGGTCTGACTGACAATGAGCCACACTTTTCAGATTCTGGAGAAATAAAGAGATCAGAGTTAATTAGAAGGAGAACAGATTGGGAGTTAAACAGCCAAGGCTGTGAAGAAGAGGAGCTAGGTCCTGTGGGTGCCAGAGTGTTACATCATTGCTCGTCTTCCCCCCCATCAGGCTATGTCAGCTGGAGTATAAATCCTGCCCTTCATTTCTGCCTAGAACCACTGCAGAAGCACTCTTATATAACTGACCCAAGCGGCTGAACTGTGCAGATGCACACTCTAATGCATGTGCAGCGTCCTCAGTAACAACAACAGCAAGTAATACGCAAACATTTAAGTTTATTTTTTAGAAAATATTATCCATGTAAAACAAATCCTCCTATGAACAACTTTGGTTTAATAAGTAATACATCTAAAGACATAAGAGAAAAATAAATAGCACTAAATACTTTTGAGTGTGCAGCATACCTTGGGCTGGAGAGGAGTGCGATGTAGTATTCTCTTTGTCAAGCATGGGTGTTTCAGCCACAGGGCAGATGATAAACCAGCGCTTACCAGTGTGGAGGACTGTCAAGTACAAAGACAGAAACTCATACATCCACATCCACATTAAAATACATTCATACATGCATGTAGCAGAAGAGCTAAAGGTACTGACTAACCACTTTAAAATGAATATGAAAGCAATATTTACAGAGTTTTCTCCTTCCAATGTAACATTAAAATAGAATTCTTGAGATGACAGATGTAAATCAAAGTAGCTGAATCTGGGTTGAACTACAACTCAAAAGTGTAAGTGAATTCAGCTGGTCAAAAGCCTCACCATTTTGTTGGTACACTAGCTGTGGGGTGCTGGGTGCAGAAGCCTTCAAAAAAATAAAGGAAAGATTACTACAGAGATATGAAGCATGGGCATCAATTTAATAGAGACTTAAAAGGTTTCCCCAACCAGCCAAAAAGCTGGATCTCAGAAATAAATTTAGTTAGATCAAAATGTCACATCAGCAAGACTGGTATTTTTGGCAGCTGCATCCAAAGTCATCTTGAGAGTGCTGTCAGGATGATGTACCCAAGGCAGTGGCACTCGCAGACAGATTGCATCTACAAACTGTCAACAGTTCCTGCCTCACCTCTGTTCCCAGTATACCAGATCCTTCACTCTGTTTGGGGCTGCATCCCTGGTCAGAGTTCCTCTCACCCTCTGCATCCTCACTCAGCATGTCCTCAGCCTTGTCCACAATGTCCTTCAGCTGATCAATGAAGACCTCTTTTTCCAAAGGCAGAATGAAATCATTCTCAACCTGAAGAAATGAAAGGTCTTATCTTAACAAGTAATATTTCACACACAAGCAGTTATGTCATTAAATATTCATATGTCTATCTATAAATATGCCCAATATGAATAGTTGGGAATGGAGGAGGGAGAAAGAGCAAGACAGACGTGAGATTTTTTGCTGCATTGCAGCTGAAAATAGCAAAAAGGGAGTTTCAGGGTTCTGAAGCCATAAGAATGCATCTTGGGCCATGAGTAGCTTAAGATACTACAACACTACACTAAGACACTACACTTTTGCATCAATTGAATTTGCAGCACATTTGCCTCCTAAATACCATGTATGTAGCAATCTCTTCGGGTGCATCTCCATCCAGGTCAAATTTGAAAGTGACCATTTTATGGTTATGAGTTTCCAGCTGACACTCTACCATCTTATCCCCGGTGTTACACACCTGCAACAAGAGCAAACACATTACATACATTGTCTGGTGTTAGATTCTTTTAACAAAGGCTTGAAGAAATGTGCTCCTTTCTGGGATATATTTTGTCTACTTACATTGAGCATGCTGAGCTTTGGTCTGCTAATCTTCTCTTGCCGAGAACGAGTGCGTGTGGACCTGCGGTGGTGTTTGCGGACTTTGCTGTCACCTTTACCTCCATGTGTCCCTTCATAACCATCACTCATCTCCTTTCCTGATGTGGCATCAGAGTTAACACTGGTTTTGGGGATGCAAAGCAGTCAAACTAATCAGTACAAATATAGTGTTATTTACTTAACATACAGCACTGCATTAGTGGTTTCATGATTCAAAAGTATCCGTAGTTGTACTCAATATCTAACATGAACTAACAAGAAACAAATAGGCACACAAAGTTTTGATAAATAACCATAAATTACATTCTGAAATTTAAAACATAAGAAGCTTTATCTTTACACAATAGCGATTTAGGACTGGGAATGGGAAGAGGTTAATGGTCTTTATCGCCTCTCCTTAACTGAAGCTTATGAAAAGGTTTTGCAAAATTTACCCTGCAGGCTGCTCTGGAATGCCTGCAGGATTTGGCATAAGTCTAATTTATCAGCTATGGGTGACACTAAACTCCATATGAGCTTAAAGGGGATATAGATCTTTGGGGATTAGCTATCAGCTATCTATTATAAAATAACTTAACTTTCAAAGTAGTTTTTTGTTGGTCACAATGCCATGATCAATTCACAGATGCCATTAAAGTGTTAATCATAGTGCACTCCAGTTTTACAGACATGTTTGTGTCTAAGTGAAGAGCTGTCCTTTGTCAACACTTTCACATTACACAACAAATAAAATGCAAGCAGCACCCTAAAAAAGAAGAAAAAAAGTCTGCCTAGGGAAGTTTAAATCAAAACAGCAAAAGCAATATAGCCAACCAGTGGTTACAAGTAGCACTTTTCAGATCTTTGGTGTGGCTACTACACCATATCAGTGTAAACAAGTTTAGTCTGGACTTACAGATACAAAGACTATTAAAAAACCATGTGCACGAGGTCAACATTGATGTCACTGCTTATCAGGCAGGATTAGGGATTAGTGCACATTTAACAGCTCCTAAAACTGGCTGAGATTACTCTCATTCAATATGCATTCTTAGAATCGCAATCACCACCTTGTCACCTGCAAAGACAACTAAGGGGAAATAAGTTAGTACCTGTCATAGCTTTGTCCTCCAGTGTGTTTCTCTGCTCCTTGATCCTACAGATAACAAAAACCCAGAGATAAACAACCAAAGAAAAATAATAAGTAATGGAGACTATTACATGCGTCACATATTTTTATCAGATATTTTGAAAGTGAATTGAAGAGAAATACATGCCACTAGCCTGGTATCCCTGTTGACCAAAGCTAACGGAAAGAATATGTAGTGAGAACTTAATTTAACTGAATAGTGTGTCCATACCTCAGTGTTTATCTCTGTTGGAGCCTGTCCTGCAGCTCCTGTGAGAGTACTGAGCGGTTTCTGCTGAGTCAAACTGGAATTGGCAGACCCAGAGGATGTTCTCTGAGAATCAGAGGACTGCAGCACAGGAATTTGGCTTTGAACCTGACTCTGGGGCTGGGCCTGTGGGGGTAGCTGGCATGGGCTTATGTTGTCCAGCTGGGAAGCCGTTGTGGCTGTGCCCAGGTCTGTCCCGTTGAGCACAGGTGAGGAAAAGGTTGCAGGTTGTGTGAGCTGAGCAGGCTGGACTGGTTGAGTGCAGGGGACAAGCTCAGGATTGCCGGTTTGAGGAACCTGCTATAATAGAGAAACAAAATCACACATTTGTATCACTAATGTCCATAATGAAATGATAGTGGCAGATCCTACATCCCTTGCAGATGTTTGGAGATATTTATTGTACATGGCTGTTGTGTCTTTTCTTGATAAGAATTCCTTCCAAAATATTCTACAGGATTTCCATCTATGAAGTACAGTATTTGCAATAGCAATTTTTTTTCTTACAGAATATTTGATTAATATGAGCGTAACATATTTACACATTGATTATATTCTGCACAGCTACTATAAAAACAAAACATTTTGTGATGCAAAACAGAAAACAAGATTATCACAATCATATGTTCACTTCAGTAGAACCACCCTTCATATACACACTTAGATTTCAGTTCACACCTTCTTGGTAAACATATGTGCTCCATTGCAGCTGTAATAATTACCTGTATCAGAGGCTGAGTGCTGCCATTTGTGGAAGGGTGTGTGTTCTGACACGGGGCCGTGTGTGAGTGTATGGGGTAGGAGGTTAGTGCTGATATAAATGCAGGTTGTGCATGAGAAGTTTCGGCTCTATCACTCTGCTGCAGAACAGCAGGTGGTTGGTGTTGTGGGGATGTGGGTTCCACCTTACCCAGCATAAGTGAGGGGGAAGGTATGAGGGACACTGGAATGGGTGAAACTAATGTGCTTTCAATGTGCAGGGGAGAGAGGGGAGAGACAGACGGGGTTACAGGGAGAGCATGTCCAGGAGAAAGGAAGATGTGATTAAGAGAAGAAGAGATTGAAGGTTGAGGAGCAGTGCAGGAGTAAGGGTAGGAGGATTCACAGTCAGTCACAGCTGGCACCACCTGGACTGTGGGATACTGTGAAGGAAACTGAAGGGAAAAGAAAAAAAGCAAGAAACACAAGAAAACAAAGTCGAGAGAAAAAAAGGTTCAAACATAGGAGGAAGATGCACCAAAACAATTTGCTTCAAGTCAATATTGTTATTGGTCTTTAAATATAATGCAGGTTAGAAAAACTGTTGAGACTCACAATAACTCACACAAAAGAAAAATGAAGGGGTCTTATCCAGGTAAGATATTTGTGAAAGTAGAGATAACAGATTGACAATACCTGGGACTGGTGTGATGGTGGGAGTGAGGTTGAAATCTGCAGAGGTTGCAGTTGTTGGTGGACAGTAGTCTGAGTCATTAACTGTTGAGGAGGAAGTGCCTGTGCTGGCACACTGGAAGCTGGCTGGCTGATAGTCTGCCCGTGGCCCTGTCCATCTTGTCCATGCTGTGAAATTATCTGACCAGAAGGGATATTCTATCAAACAAAAACACAAACAAAAAGAAGGGAGGAACTTCAATGATGGCAGGGATTACACTTTCATCCCTCAGTTTGGAAATCTGTATTTCCTGCTATTGACCCAGTTCAGAGTAGCTCACATTTTCCATCCTGTCCCTATGTCTGGAATCAGTCAGAATCTTCTGCACACACTGAAGCACTTTGTACCACAAAACAGAGCAAACCTAGAAAGGCTGGCGGATACAGCGGCTAAAACCACTGTTATTGTTTTCATTACTGTTTCCATTATCTCTCCGTTGGCTGATGCCCGAGGAAACTCCTTTTTATTGGACTGTTCATTTTTCATTCATCTACTGTCCACCAATGCAGCTGTTTCCAATTCAGCTGCACCAAATCAAAACCAGGCACAATAATATGGGTAGTATGAAAACTACGAGTTCTCTACATGCCTACTATGTTAACTCGCTTAATTATTTTCTCAGTCCCACAGTGACATATTCTGTTAAGACAAAGGCGTCCTACCTAATTAACAGTGATGCAAAGATAAGACTAAAACTGATTAAAACGCAAGACAGGCTGAGGGGTCAGAGGAGGGAAAACAAGTAGAATTCAAAACTGGTGCACTAAGTATGCTACACTAGAATGTACTGTATATTGATCGTTGACATTTTACACTCACGTGTTGGGTGATATGTGCAGCCTGGCTTTGCTGGGAAGAATTTTGAAGGCTCTGATGAGTCACTACCAGGTTAGCTCCTCCATAATTCTCTGGTGCAGCAACAGACTGTGCAGGTAGGTACTGACTCTGACCTGCAGCAGTCTGATGGTGGGCATAGCTCTGAGAGACAGCATCGGGTGGACCTGCAGCAGGGTAACTCTGATGTTTGGCTGCAACTAGGGTTGCTGTGGGATGCGGCTGATACGGAGATACATCCCGACTCTGCTGTGGAATCGCTGTCTGCATGGTTGTTTGACTGTGCTGCTGTAGAGGTGGGGTTTGTACTTTTTGCTGTGTAGAACAATGAAAACTTTGAGATTGGAGGGTAGGCTGTTGTGCCAATTGTTGGTGTATGGTATGCATGGTTTCTTGGCTATGCTGGAGTTGAGGCTGAATATAAGCCTGACCGGCATTTTGCACATGTTCTATACTGGATTGTGTATTTTGTGGTAAGGGCTGTTGGTGCTCTTGCTGAATGGATATTTGCTGACTGTAAAGTGCTGGTGTGGAGGAGCTTTGACCAGGCTGCTGACTGGGCAGTTTGACTGTGGCTTGGACCTGCTGCAGTGCGCTGGGAGCTTGTGCAGGTTGACACTGAACTGTGGCTGCCATAGTTAGGGCTACAGATGCAAGAGGGCAGCTTTGTGCTGGCTGCTGTGCTGGCAGGGTGTTTGCTGCATTCTGTTGTTTGAATGACGCAGGATATCCTGATGCAGACTGAGCCTTTTCTTGACTTGGGGCCACAGAGTGCTGGCAAGTTTGCTGGACTTGCAAAGGATAAGTCAAAGAGCTTGCGGCTGTTGCCTGCTGCTGTTGGTGGCCTGGTGCTTGGTAGCTCTGTGCCACATGTTGTGGTATAGCTGATGCTGCAATACTTGCTGCAGCTTGGGATTGCTGCACACTTTGAGGTGTGTAGCTAGAAGCACTGGCTGCGTGCTGGATGTTGACTGAACATAAACTGGCTGGAGCTGGTGTTGCAGCACCGGGTTGACCAGCATATGGAGCAGCAGGGTAGCTGTGTCCGGGTTGGAGGTACTGCGGTGGTGTGTTCACTGCTGTGCTGGAAGAGGGCAAGCCCTGGACAGAGGCTTGATTCTGGTGACCAGCAGAACTGGCCTAAGGACACACATGAGAGAAATTCAAGTTAGTCTTTCTTGGGAGTGAATTTTCTAGTCAATATTAAATCCAAAAAGCTAATAAGAGTGCCAGTTACATTAGGTTATACAGGATGCAAGTATCATGAGAGGATAAGGGATAAAAATAAGTTAATGAAACAACTGTTTCAACAATGAACAGGCGATGACAGGTGTGAGCTAAAATAAGGACACAAAAAAGAAATAGTAGGAGAGACAGAGGATGGAAATCAGACAGCCACCACTTCTCCAATTAGAGGCCATCTACCCTTGGCAAGCTAAGGAGGAAGACAGCTGTTGCACTGGGCTAGTAAAGCAGAAAGGGAAATGTTAAAATCTAGGTCAGTTGTAGAAGGGATCAGTTAAGGTTAATCAGCAGGGACATGTAATCTGTTAAAAGCTGCACCATTGTCCTTCGTCAGTAGCAAGCTAATGATTTTTAAGACGACGGTCAGCGCTGAAGACCTATGAAAGCAGCAAGAGTCAAACAGTGGACAGGAGATCAGACCAGCCCCATGCAGAATTATGCTATACCTCTACAGGCTGGAAGAAGTCTGTTAATCAGATGCTGGCCCCATTACAGGAAACTAAAGCAACTTGTTTGCTACTGTGACCTACCACTCCCACAGCCCTGGTAACTTGCTGATCTGCGGCACAGTATCTGTCCTCACACTCCTGGAGAGATTCTTGGTCCCCAACCAAACTGCCAAACTGGACAGGACTCTTAAAGCCACAGTCATCATTGCTGCTGGGAGGCCTGTGGGCGGCTGAGGAGTGCAGCAGGGAGGCTTGGGTGGGCGTGGTGTGACAAGGGGCTGCCTTGCGGCTGATTATGTTTAACAGGGACTGCTGCAGCAGCGAGAAATTGGAATAATCGTTTGAACCTTTTGGGTGTCCTTTTGGATGGTGTCTAAAGTCACAAGGACAGTGGTGTGTTGGCATGACAACGGAAAGGCGGCGATGGCTCCCATCTTGTGACTTCAACAGAAGCAAAGAGAGGCAGGCCTGGCACATGGGGCTTCTATGCATTGCTAACTGGTGGCTATGATGAGAGGTTAGGCTCAAAAGACTACTCAGGTCAGAGTGTCTGCGTCCACCTGCTGCAGGCAGGGTTAAGTTCTCACTGGTGGCCTCTGATGACGGTCTGATGCAGGTATCACTAAGGCGACGGTACTCAGAAGGTGACGAGACAGGGGAGACTTTCAGCACAGGCAGAGCACTCTGGGTGGGAAACCCATCCTCAGCCTCTGAGTGAAACTCGGTAGGGCTGAGTTCCAACTGGTTCTCTGGTACCGTGGGGGTGGGACTGATTGATCTCTGAGACTGAATGAGGG
Organism: Chromis chromis; assembly: GCA_900302755.1. Lineage (NCBI taxonomy): Eukaryota > Metazoa > Chordata > Actinopteri > Pomacentridae > Chromis > Chromis chromis. Next base: position 16,236 of record OMNN01083456.1, on the reverse strand, counting down.
CATGGAGTTGAGCAATGTGGTTTGCCCTTTGAGTGTCAATAACAGGGGCACTTCCCCTCCGGCCTGCAGCTCCCAATTGAGTCCTGAGCTCTGGGCTCAATGCTGTCATCCGCAATTCACTCTTTCCACAGGAGTGAGGTCGATCTGTCAGAAAAGTGCTACTGCTCTGGCACTGATCAAGGAACAATCCAAAAGCAAAACACAAGTTATTCATAATGAACATAACATAACCCCAAAGAAAAGAGCAAAATGATGTAATGAGGACAAACAAACTTGTTTGCATGGGTGCACAAGGATATGAAAAATGCATATGCATGAAATGTGACTGATCTGCATGTGTCCAAAAGATGTGTATGCATGCTGACTCTTGTTTGTAAGCGTGTGAATACAGTGCTTGTTTTCAGGTCTGAGGTCATGTGAGCAATGGCTGGTTTCAAAGAGTGTGTGTATTTTATATCTCTGAATGTACATGGTCCACCAGGGTGTTAAAGCTTCTGATACAGACCTGCTGTGTTGCCATAGTAATAGGCTCCAGCAGGGACTGGTAGAGGACACTCTGCTGGCTGCTGTGGGAGTCTGAGTACACAGTGGAGCCCATGCCACTATCAAGTGTGCCGTCTGCTGCAGAAACACAAATCCTGCACTCATAAAAAAGTCCAAGATTAAACCAACATGTTTTTGAGTGGACGAGAGCAGAATCTCTTACATGTCACTGAGGTGGCACTAGCTGGTAGGTTATGCAGCCTGTTGTGCTGGTCTGCCTCTGGCTCTTCTGGTTCCAGCAAAAGGGGCTGTCCTACATGTGGAGCCCCAGCAGAGGTGCCCTGAGATGGTGTCATCTGGAGCCTGTGTCCTCCCTCACCCTGATCCACTGGAACTGCAGCAGACGCAGTTCTCTCTCTTCTCCATTTGATCAGTGCCACACGATCCCTGATCGACTTTCCCACAATCTTTGCATCACTCTCGTGGAAGAAGCCAGACTCCACCTGACAAAGAAAAGGGAAGAGCATGACTTCCAGGATATTTTTAGCATTGAGCATGTGAGCGGAGAGAGGGTGCATTAAAAAGGGGAGTGTGTGAGGCAGACAGAAAGAGCAAGAAAAGGAAGGAATAGAAAATCTATTTTAAGGGGATCAGAGCAGTGGGGAATCATTCCCTTTGTCGGCAGCAGCTCGGTTCATTGTTCACAATAGAAATGTCTGGACTGCTACATCTGCAAAATAAAGATAAAGACACAATGCATAGAACACCTGGTAATACATGTAAAACTTAACTAAAGACTATATTTTTGTCTCAAAGCCAAAACAAATTTCAAGCTGACTGTTGGTGATGGCCAGTTGAGCTAAACAAGTTAATATTTCTTGCAAAACTACACTAGTAAAGCAGTTATTTTGCAAATATTAAAACTAAACCTGTTTAAATAAATCATGCTTATCCTTTAACTGTGCAGCATAAAACACAGTATGTTGTTAAATGTCATTTAACATTAAGCTAAATAACAAGGCATTATAAGTACAAAAGCCAGATTGAATGGCCAGGAAAAGGGGTCCAGGATTCTCAATAAAGAAAAAAATGACACATCTCATGTTGCCTGTCTGTACAGAAATAACTCAGACTGGATAACGAGTAGTGTGACATGCGAGCTTGCTGGTCAGACAATCTCTTTGTGCTGTTGGTCAACATGTGTTTTCATCCTAAGGTGATTGTTACAGAGAGCCTTATTTTCTTCCAGATTCACAGCATGTTCAAGGCCTCACTGGCACAGACAATTGGAGGGGAAGAGAGCAGACAGGAATGAGGGGAGAGATGTATGGAAGAGAGAGGGGAACACTGAAAATGAGGACACTGGTTTAAACACTAGACCAGGCCATGAAAACTAGACTTGTAACCGTCATTGGATCAGCTAGCTGAATATCAATCTGACTCTCATCTATTCAATTCAATTTTATTTATATAGCGCATATTTACAACACATGTCAAGCGCGGTAGAACACACCTTACTAAAATGAGTATGCAGAACCCTCAGCTGACAAAGCCCCCAGTGCCTGTCTTTCACTCCTAAATTCAAATGTAGTATACAAGCATGTATATCTACATTGCAGATGATCTTGTGTCCTGAAGCAATAGGACATAAACCTGTAAGCCGTTGAAGGCCATTTTGAATAGTTCGACAAAACAACGCGCTGAAATCATTTCTCCCTGTATTATTCTCACTAAAGGTGTGAGAGTTCCCACTAACGGTACAAGTTTCCTTTTTCCCCAAAGCCTAATAATGATGGTGTTTACATTCCCCATCTGAAGTTAACTCAATAGTCTTCTTCTACCTATACCTGTATTAGGGACATTTTCATAATGCTGAAGAATGTTAGATGAGCGATATAAAGGCTCGGGGTAGATATTATCAAGACTCCCACACAGAGAAATTAATTTTTTTTCTGGCTGTGTTTTTATTGCGAGGCCCGAGTGCCTTATCCGAGGAGATCCACTGGAGAAACTATGTAAACAAAAGGAAAAAATAAAACCGCAATCACTGTATTCCTGTAACAGCAAGTTATCATGAGCAATCTTCACTTTCGTATACTCTCAGATCATGAGAGAAAAGCACTACCAACAGTTAGAACACAATAAGCCCAGAAGACATGCAAAGTAGGAAAAACTGTGCACCTAACTTTGGTCAAAACAAAAAGATTACAAACATTAATGTAAACATGATGCCCAGAGTCATGAAGCCCGAACCAGCAGATTCAAACACAGCTTCTTCCCCATGGCTGTGAAGAGACTGCTGCAGGAAACGGCATACACCCCCTTTTCTGACTACCTCAGTACTCCCAGCCCATCCTGTGCAATAATCCGGACTAATGCAACTTTGCACGTTCGGTTAACTCTGTACATATATATATATTTTTTTTTTTAATCTGCACCTTTTTACACATTTATTTATATACACCGTTTTAATATATTTTGCACATATGTGTCTATCTGTGTATGTAAAACAAAAAGGTACATAAGACAAGTGACAGGATTCTAAATCCAGATTTATCTTCAAATATTTTTTCATGGATGAACCTTAAATTCTTCACTCACCATTTCTTGTGCCACAACCTCAGGGATCTCCTTCTCCAGGTCAAATGTGAACTCAATGGCTCCAGTCTCTTTGTACTTCCCTTTTAACTTCTTGTGGTCCTCTACCCACAGTTTGAGAGCTATTGAGGCCTTTTTCCCATCATCCTCCTCTGCTAGCTCCACCCTCACACCCGTGTCCTCAGCAAAGAAAGCATGGTTCAAGAGGTCCTTAATGGTGTACCTGGGAGAAGAAAAAGCAAGTTCAGACTCTAGCACAAAAGTGTTCCACACACAATGCTGCCACTCGTCTGTAATGTCAAGGATTTACAAATAGCTGTAGTTAACTACGGTACAGAATCCTGCTGTGTTGATAGTGAAGTAATATTTTAGCATGGTCTCGCATAGTAATTATGTCATATAGGGTCATGCATTACCTGTGCTGCCAGGACAGTCACTTACTGTACCTAATCATGCTTAAATAAATAAAAAAAGAGCCACTGGAAGCTAATTAAGGTTTATTTTCTCCTCTGTACACAAACTAATTATGTAACAGAATCGAAAGACACCCTGCAGATATGCAGGGAAACTGCAATGCTGCTAAGATCCCAACTGTTAGCGCTGCAGCAATAAAGCGGGGAAGGCGAGACAAGGCATGAAAGATGAGAGGGCACCTTGTGGGCTGGACACTGGGCAATGATGGGGACAGTCACTCACCGTTCCTCTTTCTTTTGGCAGATACACTCCCCAATGATCTCCTTGATTTCAGGATCCACGACCTTGTTGTAGCTGGCTGGCTTCACTCCCTGAGGAAAGGGAAATATAAACAAAACAGTGTTGACATGCAATCAAAGGATGCTGTGTTGATGAGAAATAATGACAAAGAAAAAACAGAGGAATGAGCATGGGGGGACGTTGTTTGTGGTATTTTGACTGTTTAGAACATCCTGAGTATTCCTGTGGGTGTGGTTTAGGAAGTTTTTCAGGGTTTGATACTAAACAGATTTGGTTGATTATTACTTTTAAAGCGGTGGAATATTTGCTCAACACTGACAGTTGTTAATTAGGTCTACTTTTTTGCAGGCAGCTTTTGTTATTCTCTCTGTGGTCCAGCAGTATGTGTGGTATATATAAAACCAGTGAAATAATTAATTCCTGAAAAAAAGAAATGTTCTGCATCTAATATATATATATGCAAAGTATATGCAATCGCTGGATTAACATTCTCACTAAATATGCAGCTGACTGCTGTATTTATTCAGGGAGTACACATAGTATAACACTATCAGGGTTTCTCTTTGATCAATCGCCTCTTAATATCCCGCAGTGGTCCCTGCAGGACTCTAATATGAATACAGTAACAATGCAGAAAACGGTATCTAGAGACAGCTGCACTGATGCTGCCCAACCATTAATATCCACACAGAAGCTCTCCCTGCTTTAACAGCAGGTAAAAGAGTCATCTCTTAGTTTCCAACCCTGCCAAGACTCAACAGTGAAAAATCAATACTCTTCATCAAATCAGGAAGTCCATCATGACTTTAGACACCCTCTAATCTGACAACAGTTTGCAGTATGCTTTGCTATTAGAGGGAAGCAAACTGAAATAGAACAAAATACAGCCTTTAGGCTTTATTTAAGAAAAACAAAAGAGAGATTTGGACTCCCTCTGTGACTCTGTATGGCTCATTAGATTCTTCACCCAAGAAATTCAAGACTGAGGATCCATCTACCTGAAGACAGTGCAGATCTTGTACTCTGAACAGCTCCCTGGACTTATTATATTCTGAGACTGCTAAAAAAAAAAAAAAAAACATCCCTGACCTTGCTATCCCCCATTGTACAGGTTTGTGAAGCATGACCGTGAAATATTACCAAATGAATGCTACCAGCAGGGTCTCTTTCTGAAGATAGTGAATAATCAAGCATTTGTGCCAACACTTTTAGAAACGAAATTACACAGAGCTAATTTGGACTGTTAGAGGAATTATCACTTGCAAAAGTATTGCTATATATGAATATATTAATTTCTTTATTCAAATTATTAGCACATTTATTATCTCAAAGTTGCTGCATGCAGTACTGGTGAGCACTAATGAGCAATTCATGAAGACCCCTTTTGTTTGTATAGGTATAGCAGCTGTTAACAGAGTTTTGCATCTAAACATCGTTTACAGTGTTAGTAGAAGATAGTAAAGCCCCCCTAAACAGTAATAAGCCATTACCTCAATCATAGTTGAACTCTCTGAATCTCAAAGCCATCTAGCGGATTTTAGTTTTTTTTAAAACACATAAAAAATTAGGATATTATAGCCAGAAGCTTTAAAAACAGAAGGAGTTGTCAGATTTACATTTTTTTGACAGCCCTTGAACTAATCAATTGCGACATTCGGCTAAACTAATCAAATCTAAGCTTGTAATTGTGACTTTATTCTGTATGTTGCAGCTGAATAGCTCAGTGACTAACACCCCAGACCTTGGCATGGGAGATCAGTGGTTCAAATCCCGGTCAGGGTGCAGTTGTCCAGTGAGGACACTTAGGCAAGGTCCTTAATGCTGCCCCGCCTATACCTACCCATTTACGTCGCTTTGGTTGTGCTGTTTCCATAGAGGTGTCAGACTTTATATTGCAGTGTTAAAGAACCCACAGTGAGTAAAAATGTGACAAGACCTAAGAAATGCCCACAAACTGCTTGGGACCCAGAGGGTTAATGTACTCTAATCTATGATTTTCTTTTTCTCTACATGAACAGAATTTCTAAACTTATCTATTTAAACATTTTCACTAAATCTTTTTTTTATTTTTTTTTATTTTTACTAAATATGTAATTTTGGGAGAACTACAATTAATTAATACACACTGGAGGCAACCTGGTAGCTGAATGGTTACAGAGCTTAACACGTAACTGGAGCGTCCCTTGTTTAATTCCAGTCAAAGCCATTTGTTGAATGTTAAACCTCTCTCTCTCTCTCTCTTTCTCTTCTTTCCTGTGTACCTCCTCACAGATGACTGGACCTAAGCTGCCTCTTTCTCCAGGAAATTAATGTAAAATTGTGCAGTATGACTCACACTAGTAACTTTGCGATAAATCTGAGCAGCATTCTGACACTCAGAGTAGGGATATTCTGAGGTGGCCATCTCTAGCATACACATGCCAAAGGCGTAGACATCCACAGCCTCATCATAGTGCTCCTCGTACATCTCTGGAGCCATGAACTCTGGAGTGCCTGCAGACAGAGTTCCCAATGAACATGTCACTACTTCTTTGCTACAAGAACAATAAATATAGATAGATACGCATGTTAAAGTTTCTTACCTATGACGCTCTTAGCAAATGAAGCTGCCTTGAGTGTTGCCAGTCCTAAATCCCCTATCTTCACTGACCCTGTAGGTCCAGTAATAAAGATGTTATCACATTTGAGATCTCGATGGATGATGGGGGGCGTCCTGGTGTGGAGAAAGTGGAGGCCTTTCAGGATCTGTCTGCACCAGCTCCTCAACACTTTGGGCTTCATTACCTTGAAACGCTTCAAATAGCTGTATGAAGGAAAGGGAAACATGTTACATGACATATAAGAGTTCAAAAATACAAATTGAATTGTTAAGTTCACTTTAAATCTATTCGTCAGAGATGCTATCTCAAAAATATTGGCAATCACCAATACTCACGTTTTAAGTGTTCCTGAAGTCATGAGCTCTGTTACTAAAACAATGCACTTCTTTCCTTTAAGAGGGGACTCCCAGAAATCATAGAAACGGACAATGTTGGGATGTTGAAGACCCTTTAACATCTCGGCCTCCTCTTTAAAGCGCTGGCGTTCCACTTTTGACAGCTTACGGTCCTGAAAGAAATGACAGATGCAGAAATAATGAATATGAAGTCCTAATAATAGGTACCTAGATTTGCTTCACAAGAACCGCCAGATGGAAGAGCCTGTCGCCTTTCCTGCACATTGTAAATTCATGCAGACAGAGGGAGTGAGGAGGAGGTTAGTGTCAGTCTTTCAGCCATATACACATCTCTAATTAGACCATATGTACATGAAAGCTGATGGCTGTCCGTAGTGTGCATCTGTGTGGGGGAAAAAATCTACATCAGTTACTTTTTGAAGCAGTAGGAAGATTCTGCCTGTATATTTTCCTTGTGGATGATATTTAAAGTATGCAAGTACTTTAAGGGTAATACAGTGAGATGTGACTTCTCACTTGTTACCTTTAATTCCAGAAACACTGAAGATGTTTAATGAGACATAGAGGGGTGACAAACCACAGCCAGGGGGAATGAACCCAGGCATTAACATGGTCACACCCACAACACGCTGCAGCTAAAGGTTATGTGTCATCGATCTCTTCTATCTTTCTCAATCTCCTTCATTTGCTTGCTCACTCTCACCCACTACCTTTTGCTCCTTTCTCCCATCCCCCCACATCTGCAATCCATCTCTTTCTCTGCACCCCTCACACCAACCACTCCCTACTTCATCACCCAACATCCCCCACATACGCAAAAAAACATCTTCTGTAACCGCTCCCCCTGAATTCTCTGTAAGACAGACCCCACTCTGGCAACACCTTGCTTTAGGTAGTGGTTTCTTCCAGTGATTTTTTCTTTAGACCACCACATCAATGACTTACATAACACACACTCAACACTTGCCAGAAGCAAGACCCCACCCCTCACAGAAATGGACGACACTGACGGTGCAATGCAATAAACACAACCTAGCGGCATCTGATCTTTTTAATTATTCAACCAGAGTTAACTCCCCCTGAGATGAAACTCAAACACACAATCACACTGAATAACCAGAAAAAAAATTAACAATGAAGTAAGACGTGTTGTGATGTGGTGAGGAATGGGAGTGATATGATGATAAAGCATGGTGTGTGTCAGAATGTAGCATATCAGGTTTTGTGTGCAAGTGTGTGGGGGGTGGGGATTTTCACTGCACTCTTCTGAAGTCCCATGAATAATTCAGTTCTGCAGAGAACTCTTTCTACTGAGGCGAGCTGAGCAATGGAAGGCAGGGGCTGCCTAAGTTGGGCTGGGTTATCCCCAAGTGCTCTTTGTTGCACAGAAACAGCACGTGGTCTGAAGTTTACCTGAAACGCTGGTCTAAAGAGAGCAACACTGAGGAATGAAACAGACAGCTTAAAAGATTTTTAACCAATGAGCACTGCAGCTTTTCTCCCTTTAGGCAATACTCTTTTCCCCACATTACCCCTTTTTTCTTTCTTGCTTCCTCCCCTCCCCTCATCATCTCTCTGCTCTCATCTTTCAGGAATCCTGCTGCTTTTTCTAAATAACCCCCCAACTCAGTGTTCCCCAATCCCATTCCCCACACACCCCTCCACTTGCTCCTCCACTTCTGTTTCCCTCTTTGCCGACATTGGGGCTTCTGCATAATTCAGAAGCCACATGTAGGCTCAGAGGTGTTGTTCACTGCATGGCAAGATACACTCAGATACATATGCACACTGAGATACTAGAAGAATCTCACTCCTATGACACAGTGACAAAGTATAAGCGTCAACAGATGAAACTCGATCTCTTCTTAGTTACTGTGAGGGATGACATCTCTTAACAAGTACGACCAATTAAATTACATTTACAATCTAAAACTGTGTTCCAAACAGGTCGACAGTTTGTGTGCATGCATGTAATCTTATCAAGCCTATGCAGTACACTTAACATGTATGCTGGAGAAAAGGAGCAGTTGGCCACAGCAGAGTGTGTAGCCGACCAGGCGAGGGTAAACACACGCACACACGCACGCACACATGCACACACACTCAGACAGGCAGCAAGGACAGAAAAATAGATTGTGACATTACCAGGAAACAATCTTTGAAGCTGTGTTGCACACTGCTGCCACCCACTACATCTGTGCGTTCAACTCTATTAGTTCCACGGCTCTGGTAGCTCATACAGGACCATAGACACATCCGAATGATGCCAAGACAGTGGACCTCTGGGCTTTGGAGGGACCAGGTAATAGATTAAAATATTAGTCCTGGGAACTGCAGGCTAATATGCCATGTAATTGCAAAACTATGTGTTGAAATCAAATTCTTGCCATAATGTCACATGTTGCCTTTACTGCATACTGTCAATGTAAAAACAGAACAAGTACCCTTATTGTGAAGAAACAGCCACCATCCCAACCACTTTACCTGAAGATCTAGCGATAAACACATGATCTTATATAAAAGGCTTAAGGGGTTTCTGTGACAGCTATTGAAATAATCAGCAATGCGTGATATAACTCTTTGGGTAGAGCACAGCCTTAGTTTGGATCTTGAGTTACACTGAGGCCTCCTATGATACAGAATGTGAAGAATGCACTGGTAGATGCTATCACTCTAGTTAGCTTACAGAGCGAGCAAAATGGATATTTAATAATAATAATAATCATAATCTAACCTTTATTGATCCCCTTGGGGAAATTCCTTCTCTGCATTTGACCCATCCTATTCAAAGTTAACCTTAACTATACATACTAGGAGCAGTGGGGCTGCCGCAGTGCAGCACCGGGGAGCGGTCAGGGGTTAAGGGCCTTGCTCAAGGACCCACAGTGGTGGTGACTGGGACAAGCGATCGCTCTCACTTTCCCACCTCAACCTCTTGCCAGTCCGGGG
>OMNN01083454.1:0-12107 GCA_900302755.1 Chromis chromis | reverse complement strand
GGGTCTGGCACCAGGACCAGGGCAGTGGATCCTTTGGGTACTCTGGCTTGTGCAGTGGGGCCTCTGTCAATCCAACTTGTTCCACTGCATCCTGTTGATGCTTGATCAGAATGGGGTCTAGGAAGTTTGGAGGTCAAATCAACATCTTGGGCCATTGTCATGTTCCTCAAGATGTTCCTGATTGTTTGATGTTGTTGCCATGTGGTGGGGTGCATTTTCCTGCAGGGGGTAGGCCAGTGACATTTGGGATTTCCATTTGCATGAGGGAGTGTGTTTGTTCTGGGACAATGTTTATTTGGGTGTCTAAGTCTCATCAACACAGATGCCAAAATCCAAGGTTTTCCAGTAGAACACCACATAGTACCAATATGATCTATGAATATGAATAACATATTAGTGCATATTAGTGTATAATGTTATTCATTTGTATTCATATTGCACTTTCATAATTCGTGTCCTGCTTCTTCCAGGCCTCATCTGTATCTAGCTGCTGTAAAGTTCCCCAGTGAGGGATCATTAAAGTTTATCTTTATCTTTAGTTTCATGGTAATGGCCATTTCTGAGTCATTTTAACCACATGTTTTGATGTTTGTATTAGGCTGAATCGCTGCATGTACACTAAATTAGCCATTTCTTCATGCAGCTTTCTCCTCTCCTTTCATTATCTGTGTGTTATCATTTTCAAAATCCCCTTTACTACGGGAAATTTGCGCTGAAAATGTCAAATTCTGCCAAAGTTTTGTGCAATAAAGCAGCCCCACTTGTTTTGTTATTTCCAATGAATTCTTCAATCTTAATGCTCACCCCCTTTTGTGCAAATGACTCATCAGAATTATTCCTTTCCTCAATATTTTTGCAGGGACACTGTTGTGCATCCTGGGTTTAGCATTGGCCAAAATACAAACAAGCCAGAGCTGTTCCTCCCCTGCCTCTTTAGCAGAATGATAGTTAAGTGCAGCAGACCATTCTCCAGTATTGACAAAACGCTGTTGAGAAAGGTGTGGCTATGTGAGGCTGTGTTTATGGACATAAACTCGAAAACCTCCCTTTTAAAAAAAGTCAAATTAAGATGACAAGGCGTTGTACGGCATCATAAATCAGCAACATTTATTTCCACTTTTTATACATTAAACGTGCATATCAATAAAACTAAAATTGATCATATAAATACCTCTACTGTAATACTGTTACAATAAATATGGCTCTACAGATTCTAGGTTAAATAAAAAACAAACTTCAGTATCAACTGTTGTGCGGCACAAGGAGACACTCTCAGGGAATACTGTACACGTCTTCTCTTTTAGCACATTTTGTCATTGTCAAATGATGGACCTGCGTTGGGTGATTGTGCTATGATAAGGACCTCACTCCTCCTACTCCTGGGTGAAAAGTGTCCCTTTGCTCGCTGCTGTGCTTTCTCTAAAAGTGATTTTGTTGAAAAATGTTCACAGTGTCAGCATGACAGATAAGAAAACCAGCGTCCTTTTTCATATCCGCTTTGAGACTCCGACTCTGTTTTTGTGTGTGTTTTTTTTTGTCTTTTGCCGTGAATAACCCTGTACCATTTAAGAGGAGCCAGCGCCAGGCCTTTTCACCAATTTGTGCTGGAGAGCAGAGGAGCACACACTCACCACACACACACACACACATCCAAAACTCATTAATGTACTCACAGAATTTGTACAATTAAACACTCTCCTCCACTTCTGTTGTAGAAAAAAAGGTAATTTGTACACCTGGCTATGATACTGTTTGAGAAAGCAGCGTGTGAACGGGGCACCAGGCAGCGACAAGTGTATGATACAGCTGAGAGTCACATGTACAGGAACACATCAACACGTCAACAGCCATGTCAAAAAGATTACATACAGTACTTTTAAAAATAGATTACCAAGAAACTGTTAATCTGATAACGTGCAAAAATAAACACACCTAGTCCTTCACAAAACTCCCACGCACAATGTTCATCTTTTACATGATATACAATGAATAAATAATGTATAGATTGAGTAATAAATATCATCACACAGATATGTTTCACCTGTAACGTCAGTCTTTCATTTCATGTAAATGTCAAGTACTGTATAATGTCACCCCATGCACCCTCTTTAATCTTCCATTCTACATAAGACTCGGTGAAATCTGCATCAACCTTGTGCTTTCATAACACCTAATAACTCAAATAAGTGTCCACATGAAGAGAGGACGTGATGCAAGAAGCTGTATGTGTCAAGTGACAGAAGGGTTTGATGTGATTTATGCTGATAGCAATGATTAATATGTGTCTTGCGTAACATAATATTTCAAAAAAAGGAATAAAACAAAGTTGAGAGAAGTTTCAATTTCAGTGGCTAAAAGCTATCCTTCATAGCATCGTGGGTGGTAGCAAAGTTCCAGAGTCCAGGGATTCAAAGTCAATCAGATATTGTGCAGTATCAATAATAACTAATGATACAAATAGATATAAACCTTTGTGAAAGTAGACAAAAAACACAGAGAGAAACACGTTTAGGAGAGTGTAAAAACAACGAGAGGAGTCGTGTCTGTGCGCTTCCCTCTGTCTCAGAAGCCAGGTAAGTGGCAGTACGCCTCCAAGGAGGACAACAGGATGTAGATGAACCAGAGGGAGACGAACATGAAGAAGGTGAGGAGCTTGGCTGTCCGTGGGCCTCCGAGCTCTGCGCCCGACACTGAGGGACGCCGGCGGTAGAGCAGCACCATGCAGCACACCAGCGCCATGATGGTGAAGACGGTGACGGAGAAGGCCAGGGAGCCCGGGTTCACCTTGAACACTTTGCCTTTGGTCTGCCAGTAAACGGCCGCGATGGTCCAGGCCACCCCGATGCCCAGGAACACGTTCACCGCGTTGCTGCCTGTCACATTCCCGATGGAGGCGTCGGCGTATTGATCCTGGATGGCGGCCACCTTGCTCGCAAATGTGTCTGTAAAAGAAGGAGGAAGTGGTGAATTTGTACGATTCAGCTATTGATGGAGACCAGTGATGTGCAGAGACTCAGACAGGAGCAGGAAAAAGATCCACTACTGCCAAAACAAACACTATAGGTATTTAATGACAAGTGAACTGATTTCATGAATGGTTACTTTTACTGTTGCTTTATAGATATGGTTGACACTGCCAGTAAAAAAAAAGCTTTAGGTCTCCAGGTTTAAAAAAATCACGTTTGTAAATGCTTGTAACACTTAGTTAATACTGGTATCTGCAGTTATAAATGCTATTTATGTTGTTATTTATTGTTATATACATGAATAATGAAGGATTTTTATGATAATCAATGCCACTGACATTTGTAAATGCTATGAGACAAAGTTTAACATACAGGAAAAGGCTTTTATTAAATTTTTGATGATTTTCTTCTCAATCTGTACTAAAAGGTCCCTCCAAAAAACTCTCCAGGTGTCAAATTATCTCACTATTGGAGTAATTCAGCCATACGCGTTTAAACCAGAAGCTGATTCAGCAATCATCCAGGCTTACAGAATTGGTTCATGAGGTTTGTTACATATGAAATCCTGGAAGTCTGTGCAAGGGATACATCCCCCTTAATATTTAGAAGGGGCAGATGGTTTTTCTTCAGCATTAGGTCTTTTTTTTGAATCTCAAATATGAATTATGATCTCATACAACCACTGACTCTATTGTGGAAAATGTAATTACATCCATACATATCTGATTATATTTTGTCATTTGGTGCCTGAGTTTTGCTTTCCACCACAAATTGATTCAAAGAAAGTACAAACTCGTGCATGAAAATTCACCAGAATGCAGAATCAGGTGTTTGATGCTCAAACTTTTCTGACCTTAATGTGTCCCTTCTACATGAAGGATAAAGGTGGAAATTATTCACGGTGGTGTTAATTGCTAATTTCCCTCATCGTATTTCTATATGTATGTGTGTGTGTGCGTGAAAAACACCATAGGGAGTGTTAACAAGGTAAAAAACTTAATTCACACCGGAGGCGATCTTTGAAAACAAAACTGCACCCATCAGCTTAACTAAGATGTTGTCTGCTCTTGATAGAACTGTATGCTGTGTTGTTTTCTGAGGGAAAGTAGCTGGAAGATTGTTTGTTTGTTTGTTTGTTGTTAGCTGGGCAAGCAAAGGACAAAAAAGCATCACTGACAACATGCTAGATAGCTTAACATGTTGTTAACTGACAGTTGCTAGCTAGAGCGCCACACAACCAGTGGAAACTCCAGTAAAACAGCCAATTATCGCTTTCGTACTTTTGTTTTTATATGAGTTAAAAAGGAAACATATGAAATGTTAATTAGTAAGTTTTAGATGTGGAGTAGGGTGAATTTTCTTCTGACATGCTAGCTTTTTCCCTTTTATTTCTTATCACTATGCTAAGCTAGGCTAACTTTGTCCTGGCTGTGGCTTCATATTTACTGTTCAGACACAAGAGTGAAATCATAAGAACTATTATTATTAATCAAGGAAACCTGCACCAGTTAAAAGTTTAAAAGGGGGATTAAATGGAGGTAAAAAGACAAAATACTGCATGTGTGTGCGTGAAAAACACCATAGGGAGTGTTAACAAGGTAAAGAATGTAATTTACACTGAAGGCAATCTTTGAAAACCAAACTGTACCCATCAGCTTAGCTTAGATCAGGGGTGGGCAACCCTGGTCAGGTCAGGCGTGTTGGAAGAGGGACACATCTAAAACATGCAGGAAAGTGGCCCTCGAGGATCAGGGTTGCCCACCCCTGGCTTAGATGGTGTCTGCTATTGATAGATAGACCAGAGTTGGCTCGCCCATTAGGCAATATGGGCAAATGCTAAGGGCACAGTGGCCTCCAGGGGGCGCCACAAAATCTGGAAAAATTTCACCTTCAATATAATTATATTAAAACTAGTTATTACTATTAACTCTTAAAATGGAAAAGCTCACATTGAGTAAAATGTAAAGCAATGCCCAACTAATATTACTACAAAACAATGCTATTCGATTTCTTTTGTAAGCGTATGTAAATCACAGACGGAGGGGGGCACCATATAAAATCTCGCCTAGGGTGCCCCATTGGGTAGGGCCGGCTCTGAGATAGATTGTTTGTTTGTTTTGCTGGGCAAGCAAAAGACAAAACATGCTAGTTAGCTTAACATGTTGCTAATTGACAGTTGCTAGCTAGAGCGCCACACAACCAGTGAAAACTCCAGTAAAACAGCAAACTTTGGTTTTTGTATGAGTTAAAAAGGAAATCAAAGAAATGTTCATTAGTTAGTTTTAGATGTGAAGTGGGGTGAATTTTCTTCTGCCATACTAGCTTTTCCCTTTTTATTTCTTATTATTATGCTAAGCTAGGCTAAATTTGTCCTGGCTGTAGCTTCATATTTACTGTTCAGACACAAGAGTGAAATCATACGAACTAATATTATTAATCAAGGAAACATGTCCCAGTTAAAAGTTTAAAAGGGGGATTAAATGGAGGTAAAAAGACACAATATGAAAACATAATAATCTTACAGATGTCTGATCTGTAGAATCAACAGTAGATTGGCAGATATGTATTAGTAGATTAAAGTAAATTAAATTATTTAAACGAGATAATGTCTCTGAACCTCTCTGTCAACCAAAATAAATGTGATTACTTCAAATAAAGGATTATTTCCTTGTAATTGATGTAGGGTGATTCCCAGCATAACTAATCTGTCAGCTAGAATAAGCAGGTGGGGGGTTTACAAGGCGAAAACCTGTCAAAACCTAATTTCCATACTCTCTATTGTGCCTCTCCGTGCCAGTGTTTAGGACACCGTGAGATGGGAATACAATTAGGCAGACAATAACGAGCGAAACTGTGTTTTTCTTTGTTTACAGCTTGTTAAGGTCCAAGACAAGTGCTTTGGAGAGAACTCCTGTGACAGCCCAGACAGAGGTAGAGGTTACACAAGTCTCCCCAAGCAGCTGCTATTACTACACAGCAAAGCCCAGAGGAAATACAGGACAAGTCCACTGTTAGAGCTGATCGACAGCACAGACGCCCACCTGGAACAGAGGTGCCAAGAGCCACGAACACCACGGCGGTGACCGAGTCTTTGAGTCCGACGGTGCAGCCGAAATGCGAGGCCAGGTCGCCGGTCACAGCTGTCAGAACGCCAATGAGGGAAATGGAGACGAAGAAACAGGCCCAGCCGTTCCAGTACTCAGTGGGTGGGACGAAGGCGAAGAGGACTTTCCAGAAGACTGTCAGGAAGTGCATAATGTAATCAAAGCAGGATGGCAAGCGCTCCTCCCCGCTCTCCTCTTCATCATCATCACCTGGTGGCAAAAACAGAGAGGAGACACATGAAGCCTTGTAAAACACACGCCCAGAATTGTCGATACAAACTTCATTTAGAGCTTTTTTGGGAAAAATTAGATACTAAATATAATTGATTCTGCTGTTATAGCTTTACAAAGGGTCACAGTGGGAGTTTGTTTTTCTGTTTTTCTCCCTCATCCATAGACACAGCCGGAGTGTCAGTCCAGACCAGCTTAGGAACAGACACTACAAACAGACAGGATGATGTGACATTTTACATTATACATGTATGGCTCCTTCTCCTTTCAGAGTACGGCAGCTCTGCCTGGCTCTGCTGGATGACAACAGTCGAGGTTGCTGACATGGCTGTGCTCTGCCGCTACTCTTTACTGCTCCCGTTAACATTAGCCACGACATAATTGTTAAGAGGAATGGGATTTGAAGCAGTTGTGCTTAGATATGACAGACGTGTTACCGGTTATCTACAGGTCGGGAATAGGCTACAGTGGCTCATGCTCACCCATCACAATTATGTCAATTCGCCGCACACTCGCAGCCCCTGCATGTAGTTAGTGTCAACACCTTTGAAAACAAATGATTAGCAGCCCTGAACGCCGCATGAGAAGAAAGAACCTCGTGACCTCTCCTTTCAATCCCAGGTGAGAAACATCACCGGAAATCAGTTTTAGCATTTCAGAAATATTGCCTGCATGTGACCTTTTCTAAGGAGGATGCTGAAAGACTCTTTCATCCTTGTATCTGTAGCAGACCTGACTATTATAATATCCTGTTCTCTGGTCCCCTCACCACAAGTAAATGTAGAGAACACATTACCCTGCTTTAAAGGAGTCTTCACTGGCTCCCCGTTCATGTAGAATTCATTTTAAAATGTTACTTAATCTCTTAATGGACTGACTGTTTATCTGATATGTTGGAGAGGTTTGTCTCTTCTAGATCCCTAAGATCCTCCAGAGAAGAACCAAGACGTATGGAGATGCTGCTTTTTGTTTGTTTGTCACCTTTGGAAAAGCTTAGATGTGTCTAATTCAGATAGATTTAGTAGATAGCTGAAAAAAACAAACTAATCTTTTTAGGCTTGTGTTTATGTAGTTTTTATGTAGTTTACTGGTATCAGACAGATTTATTACTTTAATAATGGACGTTTTTACTTACTTTTAGTGATGTAAAGCACTTTGAGCTGCACTTGCTGTATGAACTAGGCTATACAAATACACCTATTATTATCAAATTAAACATTACAACCGAAGCACAGCAATTATGTCAGTCACAGCGACAGCGATGGCCAAAGTGATGTCAGCCCATTGTTATAGTCACAATCACAGCTGCAGCCTGTTCACTCAGCCTTGGCAGCAATGATACAGACTAGAACCTGACTGACCTGAGCCAGCCATGTCTGACAGCAGTCCATTACATTATAATGGACAGTATCATTATATCTATCTCCACACAGCTCAGTCTCACCATATAGATCAAAGGGAATATAAGACTTACAGCAAGGCAACCATATACTGTATATAAAGATGGACAAAACCATCTTGGCTTTACCTGACTCCTACCCAACTCCTAGCTAATCCAAGCAAAGCAAAAGCATCTGAACCACAGACTGTCTTGTGACAGTATCCACCTGTCACTCAAAGTAGTTAAGTTCTCAATTATGCATAATTTTAAGCCTTAACACAATTTAAGCAGGAGCGACGTGTAACAATTCAATTCACAGTTGTCATTACCGGGTAGATTACCTGTAGAGACCAAAACCAATTAGTGTACCAGGCTGTAAACATGTTTATTTCTGCTGTAAAGTTGGACATTTTTACTTGGAGGTCTATAAGGATTGACTCGCTTTTGGAGCCAGCCTCAAGTGGCCATTTGAGGAACTGCAATTGTTGGCACTTCAATGTCGGCTTCACTTCTCTTGTTGCTTAAAGAATCTCAGAAAAGGAGTCCATGATCCTTTGGGAGCTTTGTGCAATATAGTTCAGAAGATGATAGTAAATGTAAATATTTATTTCCAGCTTCATATTTTAGTCAAGTCAAGTCCTGATTATTTATATAGCATATTTAAAACAACATCTGCTAAGCCAAAGTGCATTCCAGTAGAGAAGTAAGGCTGGCAATTTACCAAACTATTTTACGTACAATGGTTAGGACCCAACATCATTATATGGAATACAAGTTAACCTGACTTACAAAATGTTTAGGTGAAGAACCTACAGCATTTTATGCTCTGACAAATGATAATTTAAAAAAGAAAGGTAAGAGCCTACAAAATTAGACATGGGAAAGCTTAGAGTTTAGATAATAGCTCTGACAGCCAAATTTGGCCAAGACTATACCAACCCCATCATCCTTAAGTCAATTGATGACAGTGTGGCAGAGAACCTTTTCAAATCACTGCATTAAATCTGTAAATGTAGCTATGACTCAGTGATTGAGACGTGCATATAGGCAAGAAGTGTATGTTCTATTTATATATATACTCTGTAAATCTGAGTGACCTCAGCCACAGAGAGAAAATGAGGGAAAAGATTAACAAAATGACACATCTCCAGTGTCTAAGTCAGCTTTTAGCGCAAATGTTTTGTGCACTAGTGCAGATCTAAAAGGTTCACAAAGCCAACGAATGTCTTTTGAAAGGGCAAACTAAAAAGGGTTCACCATGCCACGTAGATCGACGTGAATTCTTCAGAGCCATTAATTGTTCAGGCAGAGCTGCCGGTTTAGTTTTTATGGTGAGTCGCATGAGCGATTCACTGCATTACTGTATGCAATTTTAATAAAGTGATGCAGCAAATAAACACAGAATTACTAAAACGTATTACATTAAGCCTTGCTTTTGTCAGCTCTTTCATTCATTATGTGTTAAATTAGGTGTTTTTTTTTTTTAATTCTGCCAATGTCAAACTGGAGCATTTGGGATTTTAATAAAAGAAATAAAAAATCATGCACAACAAGCAGCTGGTGGGTTGGATCAGCCTTCAGGCTTCGTCTTCCACAGGTCTGGTCTCAGAGGGGGGAACAGATGAGACATTTCAGGACGTCGCGACTCACCTGCGCTGACAGTGACAGCACTAACAAACTGCTCCCTCCAGCTGCTGCTCCCCACCACCAGAGCCAGGTTCGTCTTCTTGATCAGCTTGTCCACTGTGCTCTGCAGGCGGCCGCAGAGGCAAAGACAGCAGAAGAAAGGTGCATTTACAGCTACAAGATACAGCGCATCAGTATAATCTTATCACCGTATGACACTGGGGACAGTGATGTGATGAATTAGGGTACAATTAACAGCATCTCTCCTTCTGCTGTAGTGCACAGTGAGTCACCAAAACAGATGCAGGGAAGCACAAAACCCCTCTGTCCCTCAGGAGGAAGGCACTTTGCCAGCAGAAAGCTGCTTTACACCAGAGCAGAAAATAGAGCTGGATGCATGAAACTGGAGCTGTAAGTAAGAGTGCAGTATCATGTTACAGCTTAAACCCTCTTAAATTGTCTTAAAGGGGCGCAGCACCTATTTTACACCTGAAGATCAGTTTGTAAAGAGGATTGCAGTGCAAACCTGTAAAAACAATAAGCAGATGTGTTCAGTGGCTCTAACTAAGATGATGGTAACAGAATTACCTCAGAGACTACAGGGGCTTGAAGGTCTGACTATTTTCAAAAGCTGCAATAAATGCTGCATTATGGTAAATTCAATGGCGGTGATTCGATTTCTCTAACTCCTCTGACTCCAGCTGGGTGAGTGAAGGACTCCACAGGCAGAGCCACTAGTTATATGAACATAACTCATAATTTATCACACATCCCCACTCAGATTAAATATTAATCCCCCACAGTCAAACTCAAAATATTGCGCTAAAACTGAAATCAGTAAAAGAGTCAAAAGTAAAAGTCTCCCAGAGTTTCTTTGGGGTTTTTCTGTGCTCCCACAGTGTCTGTACAGTAGTTAAAGGATTTAAAATGAGAGCAGGTAAACTCAGCTCATCAGTTTTTGAGCCAAATGAAGCATCAGTGAGGAGGCTGACATGGCTCTGAGGTAAAAAGCTGCTTATTTTTGACTTACCTTGAATTCGTAGGACTCCTCGATGACCACCTCCAGCTTGGTGTGCTCTCCCAGACAGGGGCAGCCCATCTTTGACACGTCCTCCGGCCCCACAGCTGTCTTGTTGTCATTGGTGTCTCCTGCGGCACAGAAACATATTGTGAAAGTTGCTGCTTCTTCCCTCTTTTTCAACATGCCCCGTTATTGATCAGAATATCAGAATTTCAGTTGTCAGAATTGATTGGTCTGTGGGTCTGGTGTTTCGTTCCTCTTTTTCTATATTTCTGTCTATATTTTTTTGGAAATTAGCAGCTAATCAGGGCTAGTGAAGACATGTTTCCATGTTTATGTCCTTGGCAGTGAGGGATCGGGGCACAGAGGAAGAACAGGAGAGGGATTTCTGTCATCGTTGATATGTTTGCTGCAGTCTGCTGGATTGACTTGACTTCTTTTCAATGAATCTCCTCTGAGTGACAGAGCAGTCAATCATTATGTTAATCCTGTGCCCAGAGGTTGATTGACAAGTGTCACCGATGACATAAATAAATAAAGCCAGCCTGAATAGTCACTCGAAATAAAAAATAAAAAATCCTACTAAGGAGTTGGAGTTAAGTTTTAATATCATAGACATACACCGATCAGGTATACATTATGACCACCTGCCTAATATTGTGTTGGTCCCCCTTATGTGCTCAAAAATGCTCTGAACTATTGGGCATGGACAAGAGGACCTCTCAGGGTGTCCTATGGGGTCTGGCACCAGGACGTTGGCAGTGGATCCTTTGGGTACTCTGGCTTGTGCAGTGGGGCCTCTGTCAATCCAACTTGTTCCACTGCATCCTGTTGATGCTTGATCAGAATGGGGTCTAGGAAGTTTGGCGGTCAAATCAACATCTTGGGCCATTGTCATGTTCCTCAAGATGTTCCTGATTGTTTGATGTTTTTGCCATGTGGTGGGATGCCCAAGATGATTTAAAGAAATCCAAATTAAATTCCAAAACAATTACAAGTGGCGTATTTTAGCCTTTATATTTACAAAAGATTAAAAATGCTGTAAGTCTGCTGCTCTTAAATACTGTGTGTTTACCCAGTACTACATTACAGAGTTAACTTAGACTGATGAATTCTGCTACTAGCTCATATTAAATTACTGTAAAATAGCATTATGGGTGTTTGGATGTTGTGTTCTCTTGTTTTGTCATTATGCCCGTGTTTGAATAGATCAAATGCATGTTTGCGTCTGTGTGCAGCATTTGCATGCTTCAACCACCTCAGGGGATTGTGGGGGTCACAAGCCACTGGAACCATTATAAAAAGTTTGACAGGATTTCATATAAAGTGACCGCAGTTTGTGTCTCCACCCAGAAAAATTCCCAGTACCGAAGCGGTTGAGCAGCACCACAGCTGGCGGTTTCAATCTGACGTGGGATGAGCAGAGCACTGTCACCTGTAGCTACACTGTGGAGTGGTGCTCTCTGGGAAATGCAGTGCCGTGTACTCTGCAGTGGATGAAGGTGCCAGAAGGAAACAACACATTGTTCCTACCTGCTGGTAAGTTGTAGTTTTGTTGTTTCCCTTTAAATGATTCAATGATGACTACAAAGTTTTTAAAATTTTATTTTGACATTTATTATTGAACACTTTTATTTTGTAGGAAATTTCAAAGCAGGTTGCAGGTATACATTCAATATTTATGGGTGCACAGAAAATGGACACAAGCTACTGGAGATCCAGACTGGATACTCAAAGGAGCTCAGTGAGTTTATTTTATTTTATTTTTTATTGATTAT